>JAJPUD010002679.1:284699-301769 GCA_023553655.1 Myrmecobius fasciatus | reverse complement strand
TGACCACTGCTTTATAATATAGTTTTAGATCTGGTGCAGCTAGGCCACCCTCATTTGCATTTTTTTTCATTAATTCCCTTGAAATTCTTGACCTTTTGTTTTTCCAGATGAATTTTGTCGTTATTTTTTCTAGTTCAGTTAAATAATCTCTTGGGAGTTTGATTGGTATAGCACTAAATAGATAGATTAGTTTAGGTAGTATTGCCATCTTTATTATATTCGCTCGACCTATCCAAGAGCACTTGATGTTTTTCCAATTGTTTAGATCTGACTTTATTTGTGTGGAGAGTGTTTTGTAGTTTTGCTCATATAGATCCTGACTTTCCCTTGGCAGATAGATTCCCAAATATTTTATACTATCGATAGTTATTTTGAATGGAATTTCTCTTTGTATCTCTTGCTGTTGCATTTTGTTGGTGATGTATAAAAATGCTGATGATATATGTGGATTTATTTTGTATCCTGCAACTTTGCTAAAGTTGTGGATTAATTCTAATAGTTTTTTAGTTGATTCTCTAGGTTCTCTAAGTAGACCATCATATCATCTGCAAAGAGTGATAATTTGGTTTCCTCATGACCTACTCTAATTCCTTTAATCTCTTTTTCTTGTCTTATTGCCAAGGCTAGCATTTCTAATACAATATTGAACAGTAATGGTGATAGTGGGCAACCTTGTTTCACCCCTGATCTTATTGGGAATGGTTCCAGTTTATCACCATTACATATGATGCTAGCTGATGGTTTTAAATAGATGCTACCGATTATTTTAAGGAAAAGTCCATTAATTCCTATACTCTCTAATGTTTTTAATAGGAATGGATGTTGGATTTTATCAAATGCTTTTTCTGCATCTATTGAGATTATCATATGGTTTTTGTTAGTTTGGTTATTAATATGGTCAATCATGTTAATAGTTTTCCTAATATTGAACCATCCCTGCATTCCTGGTATAAATCCTACTTGGTCATGGTGTATTATTCTAGGAATGATTTTCTGTAATCTCTTTGCTAATATTTTATTTAAGATTTTTGCATCAATATTCATTAAAGAGATTGGTCTATAATTTTCTTTCTCTGTTTTTGTTTTACCTGGTTTAGGTATCAGTACCATGAGTTTGGTAGGAGTCCTTCATTCCCTATTTTTTCGAATAGTTTATATAATATTGGAGTTAACTGTTTTTTAAATGTTTGGTAGAATTCACATGTAAATCCATCTGGTCCTGGGGATTTTTTCTTAGGGAGTTGATTAATGACTTGTTCTATTTCTTTTTCTGAAATGGGACTATTTAAGTAATTTATTTCCTCTTCTGTTAATCTGGGCAATCTATATTTTTGTAGATATTCCTCCATTTCACTTAGGTTATCAAATTTATTGGCATACAGTTGGGCAAAGTAACTCCTGTTTATTGCTCTAATTTCCTCTTCATTGGTGGAAAGTTCTCCCTTTTCATTTTTGAGACTAACAATTTGATTTTCCTCTTTCCTTTTTCTAATTAAATTAACTAGAGGTTTATCTATTTTGTTGGTTTTTTCATAAAACCAACTTTTAGTTTTATTTATTAATTCAATAGTTTTTTTACTTTCAATTTTACTAATCTCTCCTTTTATTTTTAGGATTTCAAGTTTGGTATTTGATTGGGGGTTTTTAATTTGTTCTTTCTCTAGCTTTTTTAGTTGCAAGCCCAATTCATTGATTTTCTCTTTTTCTATTTTATGCAAATAAGCATCTAGAGATATAAAATTTCCCCTTATTACCGCTTTGGCTGTATCCCACAAATTTTGGTATGTTGTCTCATTATTGTCATTCTCTTGAATGAAATTAGTAATTGTGTCTGTAATTTGCTGTTTCACCCATTCATTCTTTAGGATAAAATTATTTAGTTTCCAATTGCTTTTTGGTCTCTTTTCTCCTGGCCTTATATTGCATGTGATTTTTATTCCGTCATGATCTGAAAAAAATGCATTTATTATTTCTGCCTTCCTGCATTGGATTTTGAGGTTTTTGTGTCCTAACACATGGTCAATTTTTGTATAAGTTCCATGGACTGCTGAGAAAAAAGTAAACTCCTTTCTGTCTCCATTTAATTTCCTCCAAATATCTATCATACCCAACTTTTCTAACATTTTGTTTACCTCCTTAACTTCTTTCTTATTGATTTTGTGGTTTGATTTATCAAGTTCTGAGAGAGGGAGGTTGAGATCCCCCACTATTATAGTTTTGCTGTCTATTTCTTCTTGCATCTCTCTGAACCTTTCCTCTAGGAATTTCCATGCTACACCACTTGGTGCATATATGTTTAGTATTGATATTGCTTCATCATCTATGGTACCCTTTAGGAAGATATAATTTCCTTCTTTGTCTCTTTTAATTAAGTCTATCTTTGCTTTTACTTGGTCTGAGATGAGGATTGCTAGCCCTGCTTTTTTTTGTTCACCTGAAGCATAATAGATTCTGCTCCAGCCTTTTACCTTCACCCTGTATGTATCTCTATGTTTTAGATGTGTTTCTTGTATACAACATATTGTTGGATTCTGGTTTTTAATCCAATCTGCTATCTGCTTCTGCTTTAAGGGAGAGTTCATTCCATTCACATTCACAGTTAAAATAACTAATTCTGTATTTCCTGCCATCTTATTTTCCCTAGCTTATGCTTTTCTCTTTCTTATCCCCTTTCCCTCCTCCCTACTATTTTGCTTTTGAAAACCACTTCCCTCAAACAATCCTTCCCCTTTAGAGCCCCACCCACCCCTTTTTCCCCCCTTTCCCTCCAGTTTCCTTATAAGTACGTCTATTATTCCCTCTGAGCCAAATCTGATGAGATGGAGATTAACCCAATTCTCATTCCCCTCCCTTTTCTCCCCTCAATCATTATAGGTTTTCTTTGCCTCTACATGTGATGTAATTTCCCTTATTTTACCTCCTTTTCCTCTTCTTCCAGTGTTATCCCTTTTCTACCTCTAATTTCTTTTTCAGTTTATCATATAATAATCATAAAATCACAATAAACATATAATAGTAATCATAAAATCACAGTAATCATATGATAATAATCATAAAATCACAGTAATCGTATCATAATCATAATGTAATAATAGATTCATAAAATCAACCCTCATTCTATAAGTATCTATAACATAAATATAGTTCTCAAGAGTTATTTTTTCTTGTTACCTTTTCATGTTTCTCTTGTGTTCTGTGTTTGTAGATCAATTTTTTTGTTCAGTTCTGGTCTTTTCAGTAGAAATAGGTGAAATTCTCCTATATCATTGAATGACCATCTGCTTCCCTGGAAGATAATGCTCATTCTAGCTGGGTAACTTATTCTTGGCTGTAATCCAAGTTCCTTTGCCCTCCGGAATATCTGATTCCAGGCCCTTCGATCCTTCAAAGTAGAAGCTGCTAGGTCCTGTGTGATCCTAATTGTAGCTCCCTGATATTTAAATTGTTTCTTTCTGGCTTCTTGTAATATCTTTTCCTTGGTATGATAGTTCTGGAATTTAGCCACGATTGAACCTATTTTTTCCATTTTTTGTTGTTAGTTATTTTAAGTCATGTCCAACTCGCTATCACCCCATTTGGGGCTTTCTTGGCAGAGATACTGGAATGGTTTGCCATTTCCTTTTTGAGCTCATTTTATAGATGAGGAAACTGAGGCAAACTGAGGCAAATAGGGTGAAGTGACTTGCCCAGAATTACAATGCTAGTAAGTGTCTGAGGCCAGAAAAATGAGGTCTGTCTCTCTAGATCCAGCACTTTGTACACTATAGTGCCCCTTAACTGCCCTCACTTTCCCCTAGATTCTAGATATACTTGTGAAACAGTGTGTCCCAGAATTTTGGGGAAATGTTTTGAACCAACTCTTCTGACTATTATATCTCAATTGTTACACATTTCTAAAAAACTAATCAATTCTGGCTAATTGGTAATCAATAGGAACACACTGGTTGAGGACTCATGATGGATAGGTCCAAAAAGTACCTCCAACCCCTCAAGGTTATTATTAGAATCCTCAGGAGGAGAAATAGTTGACTGTTCCTTGGTGACCCAACTTGCCAGTATAAGTGGAAGGTAAAGGACGTATCTAAAGGAGGTGGGACATGTTCTCAGCACAAGACTTTTCCAAGGCTCAGCTTTTGGGGCATTATAATCACAGAATAGTCAGGTTTTTATTTTATTATCTTCCATTTGTATTATGTGGTGTTGGTAATGTTCACTTATTTCAATCATGTCAATCATAGGAGGCACAACTTCAAGAACCTGTTACATAAGTTGTTTTGCCTGTGCACACCCTTTGACCCAGCAGTGTTTCTATTGGGCTTATATCCCAAAGAGATCTTAGAGGAGGGAAAGGGCCCCACATGTGCAAGAATGTTTGTGGCAGCCCTTTGTGTAGTGGCTAGAAACTGGAAACTGAAGGGATGCCCATCAATTGGAGAGTGGCTGAATAAATGATGGTATACGAATGTTATAGAATATTATTGTTCTGTAAGAAATGACCAGCAGGACGATTTCAGAGAGGCCTGGAGAGACTTGCATGAACTGATGCTGAGTGAAATGAGCAGAACCAGGAGATCATTATACATGGCAACAACAAGACTATACGGATTACTTCTGATGGACGTGGCTCTTTTCAACAATGAAATGATTGCGATCCAGTTCCAATGATCTTGTGATGAACAGAGCCATCTATACCCAAAGAGAGGACTATGGGAACTGAATGTGGATCACAACAAAATATTTTCACTCTTTTTGTTGTTTGCATTTTGTTTTTTCTCATTTTTTTCCAGTTTGATCTGATTTTTCTTGTGCAGCAAGATAATTGTATAAATACATACATATTTATTGGATTTAACATATATTTTTACCATATTTAACATATATTGTACTACTTGCCATCTAGGGAAGGGGATAGGGGAAGAAGGGAGGAAATTGGAACACAAGGTTTTGCAAGGGTTAATGTTGAAGAATTATCTATGCATATATTTTGAAGAATAAAAAGCTTTAATTTAAAAAAAATTAAGGTTGTTTTGCATAAGGGTCCATGGAGGAGGCTGAGGGTACAGGGGAGGAGTGACATCTGATGAGAACAACAGGCTTTGAATCCAAGTACAATTTGTACCTATTTCAATCACCAAATCAAAGTCAGGTAGGTTCTTCTAATGTCAACATTCAACATCTGTGAGGAAAGGAGATTGCAATTTGTAGAACACTACAAACATGAGCTTTTCCATCTGTTAGTGACTATAATGAATATAGTATTGTCAGTGGCACTAGATTAATATAATATAACATAACATAACATAATGACATAATATAATATAACATTTATAATAAGGTTACAGAATATTTAGAATTTAGCACAGAGCTTGGCACAGAATAGATACTTAACAAATAATAACTATTATTATTGTAATTATTATTACTGACTGACAATTATAGATCCAGACATGGAAGAAAAGGCCATTTAGACCAACCCTTTCATTTTACAGGTAAGGAAATTGGAACCTTTGAAAGTTAAAAGACTTCCCTGAGGTCATACAAGCAGTGAGTGTCACAAGTGGGATTTGAACCGAGACCCTTTACAACATTCAGTTTCAACTCTTAATTTGACATTTGGGCAAACTGAGGTCCGGAGGGTTTAAATGACTTTTTCTAGGCCACAATGACAGTAACTGACAGAGGCTCAAACCCAGGTCTCTTGACTCCAAAGTCAGCATATTTTTTTCCTGTTACACTGCTTCCTATCCTTACAGTTCTGAATTTGTGGCAATTTTGTAACTGTCTGCTAGTGCCTTGGAAGCTCGAGACACCTGTCATCCTTAACTCACCTGCTGCTGCTCTGAGAATGGGCTAGAGTCCACTTAACAAGAGGATCCCATTGAGCAGAAGCTAATTATCCAGTTTGTGAGTGATACAGATCCTTTGGCTTCTCCTCCTTTCTTCTACTGCTGATACTTAGACCAGTTCATCAGAAGGAATGGCTCTGAGTAAAGATTTGGTGTGGGAGGTAAAACCAGCTTGCCCAATATGAGGTTTGGGGATCATCTATCGATTCAATTATCCATGACATCTCTGTCAACCATAAACAAGTGCTGACTCTCAGAATAGGAAAAGATCTCATTTCTGATGACACCTCTGAGAAATGCAACGGGGTAATTAGGCTGTCTATGAGGCTGAAAAATTGTGGGGGGTTCACATTGCCTGGAAAAATCCAACTGTTTTAATTTTCAACATTTCCCCCAGACTACTAATCACTGACTATTGTCTACCACAAATTTAAATCCTTTTTTATGGTAGATTTTATTTTGGTGTATATTAGTATCTAAAATATCATTTTGCTGCTGTTCTTGGAATAATCCATTTGTTTCTTCCTCATGATTCAGAATGAAGGATTTGGATATCAATTTAAATAGTGATCTGGTTCTCTAGTGATCACATAGTGATGTGCGTTCTGTTTTTCTCTCAGTCTGTTTCAGGATTAAACATGGATCTTGCTATTAAATCATTATGCATGTAATTTGAGTTGGACAAGTTGTCATGTCATTGTATTTAATAGAGCTCTCAGGAGCTTGAGGCAAGGTAGCATAGTGGAACAGAAGGTGGACCTAGAAGTCTGGAATGGATCCTGGCTGTATAATCATGAACAAATCAGTTACTGAATATACAAGTTCTTCCTGAGCCTCAGTTTCCTGATCTGAAAAAATACTTAAGATCTGTCTTATTAGATGGGGAAAATAGTTAATATAACAAAGTAATACAGTAATATGAATTAATGATGATGGTGATGATGGCATGGTAGCACATTGGATGGAGAGTTAGACTTAGAGGCAGTGAGACTTGAGTTTGAATCTAATCTCAGGCACTTATTAACTATATGACCCTAGGCAAGTCTTTTAACCTTCATTTGCTTCAGTTTTCTCTTCCATAAATGAGATTAGCCACTACCTCCCAGGGTTATCATCAGGATAAAATCCGATATTATTTGTAAATCATCTTGCCAACTTTAAAGCACTATTTAAGTGCTAGATATCACAATGATAATTATTATATGCAACCCCCAAAGCATTACATAGATGGAAGTCATGATAATTTAGAAGTAAAAACTACACAATGTGATGCTGTAGGCTCAAAAAAATTGACCATCTCCAGGAAACCCAGAAAAGCCATGAACAGGTGACCAGATTCATGTGCCAGAAAAAAAGGACACCTTAATAAATGCTCGGGGAAATTGAGTTCAGAAGAAGTGAGGTTAGTATAAAACAAAAAGCAATCACCAAGGGCTGAGGAAGAACTCTTTATACCTAAGGCAATTGAGTGATTACCAAGCATTGCCCAGAGAACTCCATCCCACCCATTCAACAGTAATTGATACTGAAGTGCTGTTGCCCTGGTCCAACCCATCTTTCTGGTAGGGATGCTTGGCTCTTCCAATTTATGTCCCTGATCTAACCGCATTGTGCCTGTTTGCAGTGTCCTAATGGTCTTTCCCAGATTTTTTGTTTCCAGAGATGCTCAGAAACCAGAGGCTGGGAATTAGAGACCGTTGTTCTAGTTTTTACCCTAGAGCTAATCCTGTGGAAGAGCTAGTCTCTTGGGCATCTTCCCCTAAAGAGAAATGCCCTGATTTACAAAGAAAGCAGTTTTCCCTCCTGGGATTGTCAACTCTCCTGATTTTTTTTTTCTGAATAAAGCCTGACAGGGGCAGCTAGGTGGCTCAGTGGATAGAGTACCAGCCCTGAAGTTAGGAGGATCTGAGTTCAAATCTAGTCTCATACTCTTAACACTTCCTAGCTGTGTGATCCTGGGCAAGTCCCTTAACCTGAATTGCCTCAGTAAAAAACAAAATAAAAAAATAAATTTAAAAAAAAAACTGAATAAAGCCTGACAGTAAAAATGGTTACCTTCACATTAAGACTGGAAAGGCTCATTTCTGAATTACTGGTTTAAATGACTCTTAAATAGAAGAATTCCAATACCAATTAATCATTGCCTTGAGGCAAACTGATTTAGCTGTGAGGAAATCCCGGGGGTCAGAAAAACACTTAGGAGCCTTCTTCCATCAAATGAAGCCTCAAGGAGTTGACTTTATTGATCTATTGCTGGAAACCAGCCATTAGACACCTCACCAACGGATGGATGTAGGTTCTGCCTTTTTTTCTGTATTCGGTTTTGCTGTATTTCCTACTCAGTGATACATCTTAACAGCACTGACCATTGACCATTTACGAGAATCTGAGATTTGAATGAATCTATTTTGCATTTGCTCCTCTGCCTGGTTTTAACTCCATGAAACAAGATGTCCTTCCAGAATGAGCTCTTGTTGTTCAATTGTTTTTTCAGTTGTGTCCAACTCTCCATAATCCCATTATGGGTTCTCTTGGCAAAGACACTGGAATGATTTGACATTTCCTTCTCCAGCTCATTTTACAGATGAGGAAAGTGAGGTAAACAGGATGAAGTAGGTTGTCCAGAGTCACACAGCTAGTAAGTGTCTGAGGCTAGATTTGAATTAAAAAAGATGAGTTTTTTCTGGTTCCAAGCCCAGTACTCTGTGCACTATGGTGTCCCCTGACTGCCTCATCACTTTTAAAATCACTACCATCCTGCTAATCTGGCCTTATTGATACTACCTCCCTTGACCTCCTCTCCCTTTGATTTGGAGCACTGGAGAATAGAGCATCCAACTCCTTTGATGCCTTCCATTAGAGAAGCCAGAAACCAGATTCTCAGCTCACTCGATTTTACATCTACTGCCCTCCCTGGTTTCAAATCCATGAACAAGATGTCCCTAGGCTGAGGCTGGATACCGTCCATTACCCTTCCCTCCTTTCCTGCTTCCTTGAGATTTATAAAGCACTAGTGGGCAAGTACTTTATTTCTTTTTATGTTATCCCCAGCACTCATGCATAGCACCTGGTATACAGTAGGTGTTTAATAAATGTTTTTGGATTGGTTCGGAATGATTTAATCAGTCAATCAACACACATATAATTTGTCCTTTATACTTGAAGAGTACCAATGACTTCACAATGTTGGGGTCAAGGTACAGTGTATTCCATTGTGCTGATCCGTTTAATATGAGTTTGGAAGACTACACCACAGGTTGGGCACAAATAGTCCCTTTGAATACTTGGGAGGGAAATGTCTCTAGATTTGTGCATCTTACATTTCTTGTGAGCTTCTGCAATTCTGTGTGAGCACAATGCCTTCTTTAAAGTGGGCACACCACGCTGGGTAGTCTTGTGTCAGCATCTTCTGGGAATTCTTAGCCATTTTTATCAGACATGCATTTATCAAGCACCCACTATGCCAGGTACTATGCTTGGGAATAGAAATAACACCAACCAAATAAACAAACCTCGAACTAAAATACCCCCCAAAATCCAATAGCAATAACAAGCAAACTATAAAAAGAAATGGTCCCCACCTTCAAGGAGCTTACATTCTACTAGTATCTAAGTTAAAAGCCCATAACTTTTTGGGTCATATGGTGAATGAAGCCTGTGGACCTCTTCTCAGAATATTATTTTTAATGCATAGGATTTTAAAGGATACCAAAGAGTAACAAGCACAGATATAATTTTTCCTCATCTAAGTTCACAGACATCCTGAAATCTATCCATGGAAGATGGATAGATTCTTCCAGGAAGGGGGGAGTGAGAAGCTCAGGTTAAAAACTCTTCATTGAAATCAACCAGGTCTTTCCTGGAAATTTCCCCAAAATTAGGAAGTTGGTCACATACTTGGGGAGAGACCTGCAGACCCCCAGACACCAAGAATGTCTCGTCTTTAGCCTTGGAAATGTTGAAAGATTTGTGGGGGAAAAGCAAGATTTCCTATTCCCTTATGGTTTTCATTGGATCATCACTCTTGCACAAATGGATCACTTGCCCTGGGGGTGGGCCAGTGAGGGGGAAGTATTCCTTCCCTCCAAGGAAATGGATATCTCCCCCCCCCCAAATTCAAATGTCTTCAGACTCTGACTTGAGTCTCAGCATTGGCTTTTTAAGTCCAGAGCCTTCAAAGCCACTTGGTGTTTCAGGTGATGAGATACCCAACAGGCTATGGGAGGTGCCTGGACCTAGTTATCCTAGAAATTTGGAGCAACCTACCAAAGCAGTTTCTATTGATATTCTTTTCAAGTTAAATGCCAAGCAAGTGCCATAACTAGAACTTTGTGCTTTTTCTGTTCAAGTAAAACTTTTCCATGATCCCTCCCCCCACTCCTCCACAAAACAATGAGACACAATATTGAACATTGGATTGTAAATTCAAAGACAGAAACTAAACATATTATATATATAGTATATACATGAATGTATATATAGCACATATATACACATATCTAGTGTGTATATATATACAGACATATACTATATATAGTATATATATACACACATACTATGTATAGTATATGTACACACATATACACATATACTATATATAGTATATATACATATATACACACATATTATATATACATATATGTATATATAATATATACATATATATACACATATACTATGTATAGCATATACACAGATATAGTATGTATAGTATATATATATAGTATATACACACATATATATACTATATATATATATACATACATACACACATATATACTATATATACATACATGTATATATTAATATATAGCATATATATATATATAAACCAATAAATTTAAGCAAAATGTTTCAGAGCATAGCTGTTAACTAAGAGCAAGTGGGATAGAAAAGAAATACTTCTTTCTCGTCCTCCTAAACCTTTTGGGGCTTTTCAGCATAAGACTATTTAGCAAGACTGTTTATATGAGATTTATTAAGCATAATGACTTAGGGTTGGAACAGACCATAGAGATTCTCTAGTTCAACCACTACATTTTAATAAATGAAGAAATGGAGATCCGGGGAAATAATGAAGTATCTTCTTCAAAGATTATAGGGACTAAGCAACAGAATCAGGTTTCAACTTCAAACCTCCTAATGCAGCTCTGGGGGTAATTCCAATTCTCTCTGCTGCCTCTTCATTTGATAGGATGAATCAAATGTTAATTAAGCATTTTGTATGTGTCAGACACTGAATTAAGGGTTGAGGCACAAGGAACCGGCTCCAGCCATCCCTACATTCTAAGGGGGAAGAGGGAGAGACATGCCCATGAATAGGATCAGATTTAGAAATGGAAGGTTTCTCAGAGCCACCTGCTTCACCTGTTTCTGGGATAACAAGATCCAGAGAGCTGAGGTTATTTGAGATGGTAAATGACAGAAGACAGTTTTGGAACCCTGTCGTCTGGCTCCAAATTCAGCCTTCGTTCCATTGTACCCTGCTGCCTCTCCTACTTGAAGGATGTGGTTTTTACTCTTGATGATCCACACCAGAACTTTCCCACCCTTTCTTTGTCCCTTTCGCTTTCGTGTTAAACAGGACTACATCCCAGTTTCTTAACAGTAAAGTTCCATAGCACAAGACCCTATGTTGCATTGAATAGATTTGGGTTCATTAATATTGAGGTTAGACCTCTATGTAACAAGACCTGAGAATAGAGTCTTGGGTAATATACCCCTTGAGGCATTGGGAAAAGGGCAGGAAAGCAGAAAAAAGATGAAAGAGTAGTTAGAGAAGCAGTAGGGAAATCTAAAGAGTAGCATCTTGGGAGCCAAAATGGGAGAAAATGTCAAGGAAAGAGGGGTCAGCAGCATAAAGTACTTTAAAGGGGGCCAGGAAGAAAAGGACTGCAAAACCCCATTGGATAATGCAAAGTGTTTGGAATGGTCTTGAAATGTCAAATGGAGGAGTTCATGAATGGGCTTGGAATCAGAAAGACTCATCTTCCTGAGTTCAAATCAGCTTCAAACACTTCCTAGCTATGTGACCTGGGCAAGCCACGACCCTCTGTTTCCCTCAGTTTCTTCATCTGTAAAGTGAGTTGGAGAAGGAAATGGCCAGCCACTCCAGTGTCTTTGCCAAGAAAACCCCAAAATGGGTCACAAAGAGTTGGACACAATTGAATAATAATGAAGCCATTGGTGACTTGAGTGAGTACTTTCATTAAAGTGATCAAGGTGAAAACCAGGCAGCCAGAGGATAAGGCAGCTTTGGGTAGTGGAGAGGTAGAAGCATTGGCTGTAGAATCTCTCCTGAGATTTATAAATGATGAGATAGAACATGGAAGAGTAGCTGGGTAGGGTGGAAGAGTCAAAGATTGGGCAGACCTGTGCTGTAGACCAGACTTGACTCAGGTTGTCCTGGAAATTCAGGTTCAAGATTTGAACAAAAGAAAATGCTTGTAGACCATCGAATAGTTCCCAAATTGAGTTTTATGCAGCCATGGCATGGTCAGGGATATTCAGAAAAGATATAGGCTTGGGTCAGGTAGATCTATCCTGTCTCACGTCCACAGAAAATGATGTCCCATCAGCAGGGAATAGGAACAGGAGAGAAAAAAAATCCTCCACCTCTGAGGACCCCTGACCACCTGTAGTCTGACTTCCTTTGGGTCCTCAGTTAACTCAGAAGCCAAGTCAATGGCTTGAGCCTTAGCTCCCTGAATTGTTCAAGTCCCAGATATAGTTTCTTTGTCTTTTAAGGGGAAACCTTGTCCAAAGTCAAATGACAGGAACTGGTAGATATTGTTCTTTTTTCTGTCTAAATGAATTTATTTAATATCTTATTTTTCTCCCAGTTCCATGTGAGGTAGATATTGTTCTTGCCACAACCTGAGAATATTTATAGATGGTAGGAACATACTCTTTAATAAAGAAGAGTTTATAGACAAAAGAGGGTGGTGATTGCTACAAAATCCTAAAGGAGATAAGATAGAGACCGACTATAAATAAGACTATAAATAAGGCTATAATCCCAAGACAATCCAAAAACATTTATTAATCATCTACTGTATACCCAGCTATAATTAAGACCATTTTGTAGAAGGATTGGCCTTAATAGACAGAAAAAGTCTTCCCTCTTCAGTGACCACAGTGAAAGACTGGGGAAACAATGGTGTTTAGAGGCACTAAAAAATGGAGAAAGGTAATTAAAAGAGCTCAATGGGTGATGTCATTGTGATTGGTGAAGGGCTATTATTCCATATGCTAAAAAAGGTTATTGTTTCAATAGTATCAGCTTCAAATTTTTGATTTTTTTCTTTTTTCTTTTTTTTTTTTGCTTAGGCAATTGAGGTTAAGTGACTTGCCCAGGGTCACACAGCTAGGGAATGTTAAGTGTGTGAGACCAGATTTGAACTCAGGTCTTCCTGACTTCAGGGCTGGTGCTCTATCCACTGCTCCACCTAGCTGCCCCAAATTTTTGATTTTTTTCAAAGGAAATGGAGTATTAGTTTTAGCTTTTGAGACAGCACTTTCCCTTGTGACTGTGCTGTAGAAGTTTAGTGGAGGTTTGAAAGTAAATTTAGAAGAGAAAGCTGTATGATGATTAGCCAAAGGAACAGAGATCTTTTAACCTAGAGAAGAGAAGACTTGGGAAGAGATCATGGCTTTCAAGCACCTAAGGGACCTGGATAATTTGGAACAGAGAGTAAAGGTGGTCTGTTAAGCCCTATAAGTAGAAAGAGCAGTGATTATGGAATCATTTGAACAGAATTTCAGAAGGGTTGGATAGTGCCAAGCCAAGGTGAAATATGACATGTCTAATTATGTCTTGATGAAGTTTACCTTATAGCACAGGTCAAGTTAACTTTTTGTATCTCCTTCTGTATTAATGCAGTAGTAATCATCTTATATTTAGTATTTTATTAATTTGCAGACGTAAATGACCTGTTCTATAACTGATTCATATTGTATATTGAATATCATTTTACTCCCTCCTTTTTTTGAGGAACCCTGGACATGATCCTAAACCCAAATTGCAAAGAATTAGAGGAGAGATGTCCTTAGTGAACCCAGAATGGTAGGCTTAATGAGCCAAAGACACAACAGACAATCTTACTTAAGACAGTAGAGGCAGATTCCCCCAGGATGAGCGCTTGCCTGTGCTTTTAGTGACCTAGGTGGGCTCCTTGATAAGGTTGCCTTCTTCCTGCATGGTGCCCTTACTGGTCACAAAGAATACAAAAATGCATCCCATGAAGCTGATTGGGTGACCTGCGTCCCCTTTCATATTCATATTTCCTATTAAAGGTTCAGTCTGGCTCCTCCTCAGTCTTAGCAAGATGCTTTCCCAACCCTGTCATTACTGTCTGCCTCTTTACCTCCAGGGCTCCCTTCACAGGATGGATATGAAGAAAGTCAGCTGCTCAAATAGAAAAGTAATTTGTCCTGTGTCACAAAATGATTAAGTGGAAATTTTTGATGCCATTTGGGGATGTTGATTTATGATCCCATCGATGGTTTAGATGCGTCGGCTGGCCTGCCAAACCAGCTCTGTGCCTGGACTGCTCTTTTAGTGGGAGCTGGGACGAAAGGCTATTTTTCCTCCAGTTGCCATCGAGGTCAGAGAAAGTCACGCTGGGGT
Organism: Myrmecobius fasciatus; assembly: GCA_023553655.1. Lineage (NCBI taxonomy): Eukaryota > Metazoa > Chordata > Mammalia > Dasyuromorphia > Myrmecobiidae > Myrmecobius > Myrmecobius fasciatus. Next base: position 287,294 of record JAJPUD010002679.1, on the reverse strand, counting down.
GTGTGCCAGCAGCTGGTGTCAAATGAGCTAGGGGACTCCTGGATCTCCTTACTTCTTCCCACCATGGCCCCTAGTGTGAATTTGTCACCAATTGTGCAAAGTGGGTCCAGTGGGGCCCACCAGAAGTTGCAATGGGGGTGAGGAGAGAAAAATTGGGGGTGACTGTGACTTCCCTGGGAAGAAGCAAATCTAGGGCATCATTTATTTCCTTGAGCTCTAGAAACAGAACAGTTCTTTACCTAGGAGTAAAAAGAGATGATATTTAATCTATCTTGACAAATGACCAAAGACTTAGCTTCTTTGATGAAGCATGAACATGGGTTTACTCCTACAGACCAAATCCCTCAGGGCCTTAGTTTCCTAAGGGAGGAGCATCCTCCTTCTAGTTCCCTGACTCTATCTGTGAGCCAGTATACCTGGATTTCAGTTCCTGATTCTAAATGAGAATCAGCACACCTAGGTTCCAGTTTCTAACTTTATCTGGGAGTCAGTATACTTGGATTTCAATTTCTTCCTCTATATGGGAGCCAGTATACCTGGATTTCAGTTCCTGATTCTATCTGGAAGTCAGTACTCCTAGGTTCCAGTTCCTGACTCTATCTAAGAGTCAGCACACTTGGACTTCAATTCCTGACTCTATCTGGGAATCAATACACCTGGGTTCCAGTTCCTGACTGGAGGCTGATTCACATGGTCTTTGGGCCTCCTTCAAGTTACAAATCTGGAATGCTGAGAGGCTAGGATGTGTATGAGAGAGATGGTACCTCACTTTGAGGAGTCCTATCCCCAAACTCCTCACCTGATCATAAAGGTAACCTGGCATAGTGAATATTAGGCCAAAAAAACAAGAAGATGAGTTCAAAGTCTGCCTCTGACCCCTCACTTATTAGATAGATGACCTCAAAGGCTAGAGTAGAAGCAGAATTACTTCTGCTTCTTCATTGTGTCACCCAATCCCTGTGTAAATCCGGGTTGAAGCCTTAATTTATCGAGTCTGTGGAACAAGGAAGTTGGTCTAAATGATCCGGATGGGAACTTTCATCTCTAAAGTTCTCGTCCTATGGATCAAGCACCTTCTTTGACCTCGCCTGACTGGACCACAAGATGGAGGTCTGGGAAAGAGATTGAATTGGCTGTATGATGATTAGTCAAAGGAACAGAGATCTTTTAGCCTAGAGAAGAGAAGACTTGGGAAGAGATCATTGCTTTCAAGCATCTAAGGTACCTGAATAAAATGGAACAGAGAATAAATGTGTTCTCTTAAGCCCTATAGGTAGAAAGAAACAATGGGGCAGAAGTTGCAAGGGGGAAAATTTAGTTTTGCTGGAAGAGAAACACTTCCTATTAATTAGAGCTGGCAAAAGTAGGGTATTAGGCGGTCCAATGGTTAGTGCTGTGGTTCTGGAGTCCAATTCTTACTTCAGACACTTATTAACTGTGAGACTCTGGACAAGTCACTTCACCCTGTCTGCCTCAGTGTCCTCACCTGTAAAAATGATCTGGATAAGGAAATGGCACAAACTGCAGCATCTTTGCCAAGAAAATCTCAAATGGGGTCATAAAGAGACAAACGTGACAAATTGACAAAACAACAACAATCCAAGAAATGGGCTGCTACCCCTGGAAGCAGGGAGTTCCCCTCACTGAAGTCTTCATGCAGAGTTTGGGTATATAAGCAGAATATAGACAATGTAAAGGTTCTCCTTCATGGACGGTTGTTGGATAAGATGGACAGCCCTGGTCCCTTCTAATTATGAATAAAGGAATAAACAAACGAGTGAATAATAAAACAATAAAAATGAGTAATAAAAAATAAAAATAAAAACTAATGAAATGAAAAACAAAAAGTCAGACAAGCACTGAACTAAGTACTGGGGCAGAAATATAAGACAACAAAATAACACTTGCCCTCAAGGAGCTTATATCCTAATGGGAGGAGGAGAGGATGGTACAAGATGAGCAAAAGCTCACCTGTCTGTGTCCAATACCCCAGGGGGAGAGTACCAGGTCCAGTTGAAGGAGATGAAGAGGATGGCCAGAGTTCTGATGGCCCAGTTTTGAGATGGCTGGATCAAGATTCCGTAGGGTTACTTATAACCTCTCTGACTTCAGGTTTCTGTGAAATGAAGGAGTTGATCTGGGTGATCTCAAAGGTCTCTTTAATCTTGAAATCCCATTACAAGCCTGTGAAGGCTCCTACAGGATGTTATCCTCCCCTACCACTCACTCACTTTTATTTCTCTCACTGGCTCTTTCTTGGTACCTCCATTTCTCCCACTGTTATTCTTTTGGGAGGACTACACACTTAGCTAGCGTTCATTGCTTGATTTGCTTTAGCTCATTTATTGCTTCCCTAGTCAAAAATAGAACCAGAATTGAGGGAACGGGGAATGGAACAAAGAACAACTCCTTTGGAGGAGGGGTGTAAGCCCTCTTTGGCTCCATGAAATGTTGCAGGGGGAAAGCCTATGTTGTTGGGACCCAGTGCTGGCACCCTGGAAGGGGCTGCTGGTATAGAGCTGTCTCAAAAGGGTAGGAAACAGGGGGGCGGAGCCAAGATGGCGGAGTGAAAAGGTGACTTTCTGCCTCTCCTCC
>JAJPUD010002679.1:244966-263056 GCA_023553655.1 Myrmecobius fasciatus | reverse complement strand
CTTCCTTCCTTCCTTCCTTCCTTCCTTCCTTCCTTCCTTCCTTCCTTTCTTCCTTCCTTCCTTCCTTCCTTCCTTCCTTCCTTCCTTCCTTCCTTCCTTCCTTCCTTCCTTCCTTTCCTTCTTTCTCTCTATCCATCTAATCAACTGTTTATTCATCATTCACACACACACACACACACACACACAAGTTCGCAGAGCCAAGGAAAAGACCCTTTGCTCTATACCAATGGTTCTCAAATTTTTGTTCCCAATATCTTTATACTATTAAAAATTATTGAGTTTCTGTTCAAAGAGTTTTTGTTTCTAAGTCATATTTACATATATTTACCACATTGGGTATTTCCCAAATTAGGAATTAAAAAATAATTTTGAATTTGTAGGGCATCTGAAAGGGTTTCAAAGATCCCCAGGATTCTCTGGACAACACTTTGAGAGCCACTACTCTAGAAGAAGTAGTTTTAGAATGTTATAAGTTTCATTCAGCCAGTCAACCACCTAATTATTATTTCTTGTGTGTCCCTTTTCTCAAATCTTCCTGTAGTCCTGCAATCTGTCCTATTAGAGGCCAAAGGGAAATAATTCACTTTCTATAATACATTCATATTTATATTGAATACATTAACAGACAAAGAAAGAAATGGAGTATGAGGACCCAGTGAGACCTTAATCAGTATGATAATGATATTCAGCAGGTGAATTTTTATTGCTGGGAGATATAAGGGGAGAAAAGTTCTTGCAGAGGAATTAGCTAGACTATATTTTGGCAGATTAGGTAAGGCTTTTTCTTCCTGTTATCTGGGATTTTGTTTGTTTCCACAATGCTGGAAATAGGTAGAGATTATGTCCTATTGAATTGGAATTTAGTGATTATTTCATTCAAACTTAACATTTTACAGACTCATAAGTAAAGGTCTGGAGTGTGTAAGTGACTTGCCCAAGATTATAAAGATATTTCATAACAGATCTGGGATGGGAACCCAGAACTCCTGGCTTTCCAGCCAGTGATGTGTCCACTATATATTCTAACTGCTGGCTTTGTTTTTCTTCTCCTATTTACAGCCCGATCCCCAGGTTCTTTAGATCTTTTCAAGACCAGTTCTCTTAGTCTTCTCCCAGGATCATCATTTTCTTTCCTCTCTCTCCCCTCGGAGTTATTTTTAGCATCTCCTCCCTGTGCCTTCCTAGCAACCCCAACCCAAGCCCTCGGAAGTAGGCAGGTGTCTCTTTTCATGAAGACTACTGAAAGGTTGCCTGCCTGGGATCTGCTTTGATTACCAGCTAGTCATCCTCCTTGACATTCACACACAACTCAGAGCATGACACCTGGCGGTCCTACTGGAGGATGCATCGCCCAGGGGCCGTGTAACTTGGCATTTCTGACATGTAAATACAACGAAGATCTGGAAGCCCAAATATATTCCCTGGCAAACATGTCCAGCTCACCTCTCAAATCCCCACTGCCATGTCAAATGACTGAGATTTTCTGTAATGTGGATTTAGCCCAACTACCAGCTTCTGTGTTTATTTACTGGGTGTCTGTTTTGCTTTTGTCAGAAAATATTATTGTGATAGTCCTGGCTTTGACTGGTTTGTTTCCAAAAGGGAGTTCACTGACTCAAACATTTTTGTTTGACCTGTTCTAGAAATTTTCATTAACCCCCTTGAGAATGATAGAATTTAAAGCTAGAATAGAGCCACTGAAACTCTCTCCAATAAGAAACATTTATTAAGTACCTACTATATACTAGTAGGTTCTTAATCATTCTGAGTTATGGGATAAAATACAAAGAACAAAACAACCTAAACTCCCTTTATTTTACAGCGGAGAAGCTAAGACCCAGAGAGGAGAAATTTTTTGCTTAAGATTAGGCAGGGACTTTAAGTCAAGGCAGTGCCATAAATTATAGCTTCGTCACTGACTGGTACGTGCAAAAGAGAATGTGAAGTGCCTTCTGTTTAACCTATGTCGGATCGCTTGCTGTCTTGGGGAGGTGGAGAAGGGAGAGAGGGAAAAAAAATTAGAAATACAAGGTTTTGCAAAGGTAAATGTTGAAAAATATTTTTGCATATATTTGGAAAAAGAAAATATTATTGAAAAAGAGGGAGAGAATGTGCCTTCAAGCAAACTTTCTAAGTAATTAATTATATCATTACATAAGGATAGAATTAATCTCTTAGATTGCATATATAATAGATTATATATTTTAAAAATCAAATTGATTAATTATATCATTATATGATGATATTAAAAAATATGAAGATTATGTGAGAGATTGTCACAGGTGGTGACTCTAGGTAGTCTAGCCTCTAAGCCTTTTCCATCACTAGATCTAGGATTCTATGATGGAGATATCATAGTGGCTTAAGAGATAGCTCCCCAGAATCAGAAAGGACTGTGAAGGTAGGTCATCAAATACTGCCCAGGGGATTTGGAGTCCTGGGTCCTTTCTTTTACCTAGAAAGTCTTATTAAGACTCTCTCCCATGTAGAATATGACATTATTGCTTATCCTCTCTAGAGGAAAGTATTGTTTTTTGTGAATTCTATGGGTCGGTAATTCAAAGCTTTATTTGTTCCTGTGAAATTCATAATTTTAAACTTATATCATAAAAAGCTGTCGATTTGATGTTTTAAAGGAAGGGACAAAAAGCTTGGAATGATGGGTAGGTTTAGATTTTTTACTAAAACATGGGACATCTTGAAAGAGTGTCATAATAACTCAAAGCATTTTGAGAGGCTCATTAATGTGGAAAAGGAGATCCAAGGAAAACTGTGATTTCCCTACTACTTCGCCATATGAAGCTTTAGAAAAGCTGGTAGAAGCAAATAATAATAAACTAAAGTGCTAGGAGACTAGTTATCATATCACAAATGTGTAAAGATGAGGATGTTGCCAGCTTTAGACAAAATACTCTCTAAAGTTGTAGTCTCAGGAGCTGATGTCATGTGGTGGCTAAAATTGGTTCCCTTCTTTATAGAAAAAAAACAATAAAAAACCATCAGGCACCTTTCAAAAGTAACAGTTATAGCTAACTATCATACTGTGAGATGATGTTCAGTTGGTCCTTGTTGTCTGAAGATAATTGGGGCCTGGAAAACACAACAGAATGTGAATCCATTTATAATGGGGACTGACATTTAATAGTAAATAGAGGGAGAAAAGATTTGACCAGGACTTTCACTGAAAACTAAAATGAAAAAGCATGAAAAGTTTATTTTTAACAAAATTTTAGTTGTAATTGCAGCTATATGTTGATTCCTAGGACAATGAGATGACAATGATCATGATATGATAAAGTCATATGATAGTACAATATAACATCCTTCCCTTTCCTTTCTCAGAACGATGATTAAGTGAGTCAATGATACCAAAAAAAATCAATGATCGACAAAACCCGACAAAATTAGTGGGGAGAAGGGTGATGGTACTAGGGAATGGGTGAGGATAGATGATCAGGGTCAGTGGGGAATGTATTTTTATAATATGATGACTTCTGCTTTTCTATATAAGTGGTAGGAGAGAAACAGAAAAATTAGAGAACCCATCAGTACAAAAAGGAAGAAAATTGATAGTCATTCTTAGAGAGCATGAAAAACAGGTCAAGCACTTACTGAGATACTTTTAGAATAAGGAAATATGACTTCACTGAACAAAAAAAGTGGCTGCCAACTGAGATAATGTCAGTGGATTTGTCATATGCAAATGAAAGTAGTTTATTTCTAGATAGCACTACAAAACAGCAAAGATCAGATATTGGAATCAAGAGGACCTTCATCAGGGATGTGGGAAAACTGGGACACTAATACATTGTTGGTGGAGTTGTGAACTGATTCAGTAATTCTGGAGAGAAATTTGGAACTATGCCCAAAGGGCTATCAAATTGTGCATACCCTTTGACCCAGCAGTGTCTCTACCCAGTCATGGCAAGGAACTGAAAATTGTACAAGGCAATAGCAAGATTAAATGATTCTGTTGGATGTGGTTCTTTTCAACAATGAGGTGATTCAGACCAGTTCCAATGGGCTTGTGATGAAGAGACCCATCTCGCACCCAGAGAGAGTACTGTGGGGACTGAGTGTGGATCACAACATAGTTTTTTCACTTTTTGTTGTTGTTTGCTTGCATTTTGTTTTCTTTCTCATTTTTTTCCTTTTCTTGTGCAGCATGATAATTGTGGAAATATATATAGAAAAATTGCACATGTTTAACATATATTAGATTACTGGATGTCTAAAGGAGAGCTTGGGGGGGGAGGGAGGGAAAAATTGGAACACAAGGTTTTGCAAGGGTAAATGTTGAAAATTATCCATACAAGTGTTTTGAAAATAAAAAAGCTTTAATTAAAAAATAAAGGTTTTGAATACAGGGTCCCTGTAGTGGAAATGTGGTAGACGGAGCCTCTGAGAATAAATGAGGGTTAAAATGGTATAATCAAAATTAATCTTGGGATAACTTGCTAACTTAAATGAGATAATAGTTATAAAATGCCTAGCACAGTTTCTGGCACATAGGCACTTAAAAAATGCTGGCTTCCTTCCAGGGGTAAAGTTAAAAAATGCATATGAAGTAAAATAAAACCATAATATCCTGGCTTTAAAATGCATGGATTAAATAAATCATTAAAATAAAAATTAGTAAAAATAATGAGTAAAAAAAGAAAATGTAAAAACTCACTGCTTACCAATAAATTTACTCTTTTTTTAATAAAAGGATAAAATCAAACTTAAAAATGCTTTAGGCATCAACTAACAAAAAAAGCAGGTATATTATTTAAGTCATCAGACAAAAATATAAAATCAAATTACAGAAACAACCAAATAGGTCATAATTTTAAAAGTTCTATAGATAATTCAAGAATCTCTATGCTATACTAATTGTGGAAATACGTATAAAAGAACTGCACATAAGTTATGATATATGAATGTCATGGAATATAATTGTTCTATAAGAAACAATCAGCAGGATGATTTCAGAGAGGCGTGGAAAGACTGACATGAACTGATGCTGAGTGAAGTGAGCAGAACCAGGAGATCATTGTACACAGTTATAACAAGTTTATATGATTCTGCTGGATGTGGTTCTTTTCAACAATGAGGTGATTCAGGCCAGTTCCAATGGTCTTGTGATGAAGAGAGCCATCTGCACCTAGAGAGAGCACTGTGGGGATTATTTGCTATGTAGGGGAGATGATTGTGGTGAAGGGAGGGAGAAAAAAATGAACACATGGTTTTTCAAGGGTGAATGTTGAAAACTATCTTTGCATATATTAAAAAAATAAAAAGCTATTCATTTATTTTATTATTAAAACTTTTTATTTGCAAAACATATATATGGGTAATGCAAACATTACCCTTCAAATTTAACCCTTATAAAGCTTTCTGTTATGAATTTTCCCCCCCTAGTCCCCACCCCTCCCCTAGATGGCAGGAAATCCACTACATGTTAATTATGTTAAAATACTTGACAAATCAAATATATGTATACATATTTCCATATTTAATTATTTTTGTGCAAGAAAAATCGTATCTACAAGAAAGAAAAATCAGAGAAAGGAAACAAAATGCAAGCAAACATCAATAGAGAGCATGTTATGTTGTGGTCCACATTTCACATCCCTCTCTCTGGGTGTATATGGCTCTCTTCACCAAACAATTGGAACTGGTTTGAAACATTTCATTATTGCAGAGAGCCATGTCCATCAGAATTGATCAACATATAGTCTTGTTGTTGCCATGTATAATGATCTCCTGGTTCTGCTCATTTCACTCAGCATCAGTTCATGCAAGTCTCTCCAGGCCTCTCTGAAATCGTCCTGCTGGTCGTTTCCCACAGAACAATAATATTCCATAACATTCATATACCATAATTTATTCAGCCACTCTCCAATTAATGGGCATCCATTCAGTTTCCAGTTTCTAGCCACTACAAAAAGGGCTGCCACAAACATTCTTGCACATGTGGGGCCCTTTCCCTCCTCTAAGATCTCTTTGGGATATAAGCCCAATAGAACCACTGCTGGGTCAAATGGTATGCACAGTTTGATAACTTTTTGAGCATAGTTCCAAATTGCTCTCCACAATGGCTGGATCTGTTCACAGTTCCACCAACAATGTATCAGTGTCCCAGCTTTCCCACATCCCCTCCAACATTCGTCATTATCTTTTTTCTGTCATCTTAGCTAATCTGACAGGTGTGTAGTGGTACCTCAGAGTTGTCTTAATTTGCATTTCTCTGACAAGATGATTTTCTTAAAAGTTCAGATCTGACCGTTGTAATTAGTTAGTATTGTCATTTTTATTATGTTCACTCGGCCTGCCCATGAGCACTTGATATTTTTCCAACTGATTAGGTCTGACTTTATTTGTGTAGAAAGTGTTTTGTAGTTTTGTTCATATAATTTCTGACTTTCCTGAACAAGAATTTTTAAAACAAGCATTTATTAAATGCCTCCTATTGCCAGGCATTATGCTAAGAGCCTTACAAATATTATATCATTTTAACCTTAACCAAATGCACATAACCTCTAAGCCATATTGTAGGAAAAGCATTCAAAATATAGCTATGGAGAAGAGTAGTTTAATTTAGTTAGTATTTTTATTTTCATTATTTTATCATAGCCAAGGGATAAGGCCTGTATTCAGGACTGTAACCTTATGTTATGTAAAATATTTTGTATTTTTTAAAAAGCATTTTGTAACTTTATAAAAGTATTGGGTATGCTATGGTAGATGATATATATTTTATGAATTTTGCAGTTATTTTGAATGGGACTTCTATTTTTATTATTCCCTTCTGGATTTTGTTATTGCTACACAGAAATGTTGTTGATATTTGTGTATTCATTTTGTATGTTGCTATTTTGCTGAGGCTATTCGTTATTTCAATTATTTTCCTTATTGATTCCCTGGGATTTTTTTTAAAAAGCAAACTGTCATGTCAATAGCAAATAAAGACAGTTTTGCATTCTCTTTGCTGATCTTTAGCTCTTTAATTTCTTTCTCTTTTGTTAAAAATGGATTTTTTTTTGCCTTTCTAGAACTATGGCAAACAATAACGGGGAGAGAGCATTCATGTTTTACTGCAGTGGTTCTCAAATTGTGGTTCAGGGACACTTAGAGGTCCCTGAGATCCTTTTAGGAGGACTTTGAGGTAAAATTATTTTTATAATAATACTAAGACTTTTAAATCCCTAAAACAATAAATATTGAAAGATATAACTCACATAAACAAAAGATGTTTAGGGAAGAGTTCTTAATAATTTTAAGAGTGTGAAGGATTGCTGAAGCAAAAATATTTGATAACTGTTGCTTTACTATCTTACTACTACTACATGGGAATAGCTCCTTGGGTCTGTCCATTGTATAAAATGCTAGGTTTAGATAATTTTATTTTTGAAGGGTCTCTTTCTCTCTCTCTCTCTCTCTCTCTCTCTCTCTCTCTCTCTCTCTCTCTCTCTCTCTATCTCTGTCTCTGTCTCTCTCTCTTTCTCTGTGTGTGTCTGTCTCTTCTCTCTCTGTCTCTTCTCTTCCCCCCGTCTCTGTCTCTCCTCTCTCTCTGTCTCTGTCTGTCTCTTCTCTCTGTCTCTGTCTCTCCCTCTCCATATCTCCTCTCCTTCCTTCCCAACTAACCATTTTGAGAATGCTATCTTTCATCTCTGTGCCCCCTTCTAAACAGACCTCAATCTGATTTCTGACCTCATCATTCAACTGAAATAATTCTCTCTAGAGTTAGCAGTGTCTTTTTTTAATCAAAATAGATGATGTCTTCTCAGTTTAAAGTCTTTGACACTGCCAATCATGTTTTTCCTGAATATTCTCTCCTTTCTAGGTTTTTGTGACACTGCTGTTTCTTGGTTCTCCTTCTGTCTAGCTGATCTCTCTTCAATTTTCTTTGCAGGATCTTCCTCCAAGTCATACACGCTAAAAAGTGTAGAAATCCTTGACAGCTCTGTCCAGAACCCTCTTCTCGCTTTATTATCTTCCTTAGTAATTTCAAAAATCCTCATGAATTCAGTGATTATCTCTATGTATATAATTCCCAGATCCATATGTTCAGCCCTAGTCTCTTCTAAGCACCAGCCAGTCACCAAAAACTGTTCTCATATATCTCAGCTTGGATGTCCCATTCCAACTCAAAATGTCTCCAAACAGGGGACATTATCTTTACCCTCTCCCTTTCCAAACCTTCCTATTACTATTGAACCTCCTTGATTCTTCTCCTGAATCCATTCCATATATCTGATCTGTTGTCCGGTCTTAGAGTTTCTTCCTACTTTCACAACATTCTCTCCTCTCCTCTCCTAGTGACCATTTTGTTGTAGACTTTAATCATCTCTCACTTGAATTACTGCAATAACCTGTGGGTGCATCTTCCTGCTTCTTCTTCCTCCACTTCAAAGCATCCTCTACTCAACTGCCAAAGGGATTTTCTTAATGTACCCGTCTAACCATATATCCTGCTCACAAAATGCCAGTGTGATCTCTCGTCAAAACTTCTCTGGTCAATTTAAAATAATGCCTTGCTTTCCTAGCTTCCATCAACCCTCAACTCAAATCTGTACTTCTGCATTTGTAGAAAGCTCTTCCTGCTCTCTCTTCCTTTTGAGCTTACTTTTCATTTGTTTTGCACATGTCTTTTATGTATCTTATATAATTTGTACATTTTCTCCTTTTTTAAATGATTCTGATATACGAGAATAGAGTCCATATTTTTTGCCTTTCTTTATAGATCTAGAGATTGCCATGGTGTCTGTTATTTTATAAACATAGAGTAAGCAGATGTTTGCTAACTGACTGAATGATCAATATATTCCAATTTCATCACAGTAAATTATTTTTTGATAAATGGCTGCCATATTTTAACTAGGATTTTATTTAAAAGTTTAAATTAATATTCATTAAATGATACTGACCCACATTTCTCTTACTCTGCCTGATTTAAGTATTAGGATTGTATTTATCACATAAAAGGAGTTTTGATAGGGTGTTTTGATACTCATTTCCAATTTGTACTGTCAATTGCTCTTTAAATTTTGGCAGAATCTGCCTACATATCCACATGAATGGAGTTCCCCTCACTCCCACTTTGCCAATTCTTTTATAATCAATTCATTTTCCTTTCCTGAAACTGTAATAATTTGGATTTTCCATTAATTTTGGTATTTTATGCATTTTAGATTAACCTCTAAGTCTTTTGAATTCTCAGTTTTGCTCGTATCTAATGACATAGAGCAGTTTCTGGTAATGCTGTCCTTTATTTTTATTGTGCTGAGGCTTGATAACAAAACCAATAGACTTTAATTGGTTTCAACCCAAAATGTAATAGCCTTTAGTGGTGGGTAAAACACTTAGCATCATGATTCTATACAGAGCAGATGGAAAATTGTTTTCTGGGGAAAAGTTCACGCTTAAGGATCAGTGTCTCCTTAATTAGGGAAATTCTTTATGTAAGAACACATGGGAGACAGTTGTTAGAACAAAAGCCAACATGCCTTTTTAATGACATGATTTTTTCCCTTCTCGATTCGGCGTTTGGTTCCATCGAATTTTAGTTCAAACATAAGTCAATTTACCAGGTTTCAACTGACTGAATAGAATGTTTTCCCACTAACTGGATTGCAAGGAAGGATAATTGATGACTTGTAAAGCACTGTGCTGCCATAGATCAAATGGTAGCCCTTTCCTTGAATCCCAACTTTGATGTTTATTAGCTTTGTAAGTGTAAAGACCTATTAAATAGCTCATGCTTCAGTTTCTATAGCTTTCAAATCAGAAAGTAACATTCATAATGTCTAATAGGGTTGTCATAGATTAAAATGAGGTAATATATCGAAAATGCTATATGAGATTTTAGTTATGAATTTCTCAAAGAAATCAAGTCATTAGATATTTAAAGATCCGGAGAATACTGATTTTTCCAATCTTTGATCAAGAACAAAAATGGAAAACTGGAGATTCTAAGATATTGGTGTTAAGACCATCCTCTTAGACTGGAAGGTTGGGGCAAATCACTAAATCATATATTTAGGATAGGTACCAAACAATAATGTAAAGAAATATAGATTGGGTTTCAGTGACATGATTGTCTCTTGCTAACACTCCAGTGGACCCTAAGTCTTAATTCACTCCTCTATAAAATAAAAAGATTGGTTTATTAGTTTTAACGTCCCTTTCATCCCTATGTTTCTACGTCCTGTGCTTTTTTGTCCTTTGTTGAGTTCCAACATTCTACTGAAAGAAGGAAGACCCAGGTTTTGTGTCTTCAATAAGAAGCTTTCCAAGATGGAGCCAACCTCATGAGTTAATGGACTAGGTAGAATGTGGTATGATCACAGAGGTATCAGAAATATCAACCTCTATGTCACTCCATTAACTCCTCCTCCTTTTCTTGCTTTGAATGGACTCTCCCAATTATATCATTAGAAATTTAATTATTTTTCTTAAAAGATTATTATACTCACTAAAATTTAACCGATCACAATAATCTCTTACATCCAAGCAAAGGAGAGTAGATCTGGTCCTATTGTTTGTCACAGCTGCCATTTTGTTTGATGCTGGGAATTTGACCACCACTGCCACTCCTGTAACTAATTTTTTTTCCTACAAAGAAGTAGATCTGATGTACAATAAGAGTGTTTGTGTTACAGTTTCTAGGAACTCAGAGCCAAGATTTGTTGTATTTTTTTTGCCTAGAAAATTAAAAATGACTCAAAGACTTTACTCCCCAGTGAGCACTTGGTTCTAAGAGATTAACTTAAAAAAATTCAGTTTTGCCTTGATTCCCTTTCATTTGCTGCTCTCTTCCATTCAAGAAGATAAGGGAAACAAAACTCTTTTTATAAACACTCATTGCCAAGCAAAACAAATTCTCACCCCAGCCATGTCCAATGTATCTATATGTGCACAAACATATGTACATATGTGTATATATACATGTACCTATACTGCACAAATGTATATGTGTATACATGCACCTACTTATATACACATACAGATTGAGGTCCATATATTTGTATGTATGTGTACATATGCATGTGAATATGATATATATATGTATATGATACACATATATATGAGATATGTATGTATATATATCAATCAATCTGTTTTCTGTATCCATTGGCTCTCTGTTGGGACACAGGTAACATATTTCATCTAAACTCCTGAGAGACTCACTTTGGGCTTAATTGAAGTGAATCAAGGGTACAAATGTAGTTTAAAAATAAATATCAAGGGGGCAGCTAGGTGGTACAGTGGTTAGAGCCCCAGCCCTGAAGTCAGGAAGACCTGAATTCAAATCTGGCTTCAGACACTTAACACTTCCTAGCTGTATGACCCTGGGCAAGTCACTTAACCCCAATTGCCTCAGCAAAATAAATAAATAAATAATAAATAAATAGGTAAATAAATAACTATCAAGAGGCAGCTAGGTGGCATAGTGGCCAGAGGCACCAGCCCTAAAGTCAGGAGGACCTGGCTTCAAATCTGGCCTTAGACACTTAACACTTCCTAGCTGTGTGACCCTGGGCAAGTCATTAACCCCAATTGCCTCAGCAAAATAAATAAATAATATCAAAGGGAAAGAATGCAAACAGTAGTAGAAAGAACATGGAATTGAGACAGAAGACATGACTTCAAGCAGTTTGGCAAAGGCTGTATGGATTAATGGAAAGAGTGTTGGACTTGAATTGTAGAAAGATGTGACTTCAAATCCTATCTCTGATACTTACTGGTGTGTGATCTATTTTTGTGGCTCAGTTTTCCAAGTAGTAAATGGGAAGGTGTGTGTGTGGATGAAATACCTCCTTCCAATTCTCAGTATAGTCCTACGATGGACTGTTTGTGCGAGATGTGGGAATCCAAAGCACAATCTGTTCTCAAGGAGTATCCATTGAACTGGATGGATATAACAAATATAGAAATAAGGAAAGGCAAAGAAATTTCCAAGGCAAATGATCACAAAACACTTAAGACATCAGAAGAAGCCCTGCTTAAGAAGGGGATCTTGAACTGCACACTTGAGGAAGTAAGACGTCGGGGAGAAAGACATGGAGGCAAGAAATGGGCCACGGTAACTGAAATGAAGGGAGGTCATATGAAACGAGACTCTTTAAATGTCAGGTAGAGACAGAATTTTGTGCTTTGTCCTAGAGACAATAAAGAGCCATTGAAGATTTTTGAGTAGGGACAGAATACAATCTGTGTGACTTTAGATGAGTGGTTATTTCAGTTCTCTGGGTCTGTTTCTTTATTGGACTGGATGATCTCTAAGGGCCCCTCCTGTTCTAAATCCTCTGTTCTTATGATTTATGATTGTTTGCTTTGAGGTTCAATAGCCTGATTTTCCTGGGGCACTATAAAGAGGGCACAGAATAAAGTATATAATAGAAATCTCTCTGCTTCTCCATGGTCAGCATTTCATTGTGTTTTTCAGGCATTCTGAAGAGGATGATTTGATGGGCTTGTACTTTGTGGAACCTATTTTGAAGCATTTAACAGAAAATAGTAGAATATTTTCATGGGTGGAAAGAAAAAAACAAGTGAACTGAATCCTTGAGGCATTTCAGAATATAGTGATTCTAGCAATTTTTAGCTAGGCTGAAGAAAAATAAAATCCTACAACACAATTCCACCATTTACGCCAATTCAACACTCTATCCACTTTATAGTTGGCATTACAAGGACTTGAAATTCTCAGAATATGTCTGCTGAGTCAGAAGCCAAGAAGAACAGTCTTCTAGTGACAGATCGCCAAACTGATATTTAGCCTCCTTGAACCTCAGCAATCTTGCTTTAGAATTTAAGGCCATTTAAATTCTCTTAAAGTACCTAAATAAATAATACAAATAATATAAATAATATTATTTATATATTTAATTTTAAATATAATTTAATATAATATAATAATTTAATATAATTTATAATAATATAATATAACATAACATAACATAATGTAATATAATAATGTAATATATATAAATTTTAATATAATTTAATATAATGATATAATTTAATTTTTAATATAATATAATGATATAATTTAATAGATAATAATATAATTTAATAATAGATTAATATAATATAATTTATTTATATATTAAACATAATATACAAATCATATTTATATTATTTATAAAATAATATAAAACATATAATACAAATAAAACAAATAATAATAAGCCCAAATCTTTCCCAGCATGGTATATAGTGGATATAATTGGACTTGGAGTCAGACCTAAATTCAAATCCCATTTTAGGGATCTATCAGCTATATGAGTACTCAAATCACTTATCCTATCCATGCTTCAGTTTCTCTCATATGTCTTACTATTCCTTACCCCCAAATGTCTTGCTATAATTGCTACTCACGTCTCCCGTTGCCCTTAATGAGCATTCAATCGTCACATATTTAGGGCTGAAAGGAAATATAGAGATCCCTCTTTCAATTTACAGATAAAGAAACTGAGGTATAGAGGGACCAGTTAGCTTGCCAACAATCACCAGGTAGTAAGAGGCAGTGGTGGAATTTGAATCCAGGGCCTCTGGCTCAAAATCAAAGGATCTTTCCATGGTGTCTGCCTCTTAGGTGAGTTGTTTTCAGATTGACTTGGATGCTAAGTTCTCTGTGAAGAGCACTCTAGGTGAGACTAACCTAATGTCCCTTTTTCCTACTGATTAATTTTTCTGTCACAAATGCCAGTGACACCGTATGAATGAGTCTTGGTCAGTCTCCTGATTGACTGCAAGCATAGCACTTTCTCATTTGCTGGGAACCCTAATGCAGGAAGTGTCCTGAATCTGCCCAGGTACTGGGGTTCGCCTGTGCACACCTCCGAGGGATGGCTAAGTGAACAGTTGAAAGGTGAAAAAAAGAATTGTTGAGATAAGAAAAGACAGCTACAGAAATCTGCATAGTAATAAACATTTCCTTTTTCTAATATTTTAACAGGTTTTGTTCTTTCCTTGATATCTTTGGTATTTATACCATCTTCATTTCCCAATAATTCTCTCCCTTCTCCTCTAATCAGTGACTCTAGCTCTTGAAACAAAGATTTACAGAGAAGAAAGAAAACAGAGCAGTTTACTAAAGTTTACTTTAAACTTCAGGTTTAAAACATACAAATTTAGAGTTGTTGTCATATATTATATGTATTCCTAGTAATAATATATATGTATTCCTAGTAATAATAAAACAATTCCATATATATGTATTCCTAGTAATAATATATATGTATTCCTAGTAATAATAAAACAATTCCATATATATGTATTCCTAGTAATAATAAAACAATAATATCAGCTTAAAATGCATTCATATATATGTATATACAGCATTTATAGACCATCTCAAAACAATAAATAAAATAATTTATGGAGCTGTTCTAGACAGAGTAAATTCTTGAATTAAAGGAGATAAATCATTTGTATTCAGCTAAAATGAGAAAAAAAACCCATTTGTTTCTATTCTATATTCAGTCTGGGTACTTTCTTACCCTGGTAATATACTTGATATCTTTATACAGATATAGCTATATGTAAGCATGTATACACATGTTTGTATATGTTCACGTGCACATTTACTCAAGCACATATGCACATACATATAAACATGTGTGCACATATACTTACACATACATATATACTTATATGGAAAACACATATATATTCATGTATGAAGTCTGGAGGCTAAATGGCATAGTGAATAGAGTACTGGGCCTGATGTCAGAAGGACCCAAGTTAAAATCCAGCCTCAGAAACTTACTAAATGTGTGATTCTGGCCAAGTCACTTACCCCTTGGTTGCCTGGGATCTCATCTATAAAATTTTTCCTGGAGAAGAAAATGTCAGCCACTCTAATATTTTTACCAAATGGGATCACAAAATCTTGGACCTGGCCAATATATTTATTCTATTTAACAATTTTTACTCAATTTATTCTATTTAAAAATAGAGTATTTTAAATCTCTCCCTGCTCTATTTAATCAGGTCCTGCATCATTAATTTCCTCATGATTTCTGTACCACAGGCTGATTTTGAGTTTGATCATAATGAATAATTACCCAGGTCCCAGTTTCCCAGAACCCGATTATCCCTACATTATTATATCATTTATAGCCCTCTCAAGTTAGATAGTGACATACTTTTTGATATTTGAAATGTTTTCCTTCTAAATTTGAATTTTTCCAATTGAAAAGCAGAACATCCATTTTCCAAAGAAATTAACTTCAATGAGAACACCAGGTTATTTGTTCTGGTTAAAAGTTAGTCTCTCGAGGTCCTCATTTTCTCAGCTCTTTTCCAGCTTGGACATTGTAACAACACAGAGTTTAATTTCATTGTGTTGCTCTTTCTATTTGTGTTGTTACATATTTTATTTTTGTTGTTACATATTTTGTTTTCCTAATTCTTTTCACTCCACTCTTTATCCGTTCTTGTCTCCCTATGCTTATCTGAATTATTCATATTCATTGTTTCTTAGGGGATAGAAATACTCCATTTTAATTCATGTACCACAGTTTTTTAGCCATTTCCCAAGGGAAGGACATCTACTTTCTTTCCAGGTCTTTGTTACATGTTGCTCTGCACACTTTGGTATATTTAGGACCTTTCTCTTTCTGACCTTCTTGGGATAGATACCTTGCAATAGGGATTTGGATCCCTCTTCGTTTATGAATTTATTAATGTTTTAAAATTTAATTTCAAGTTATTGTCCAGTTACCTTTCCACAATTCCTCCAATATCCTTTCCATCTTTGCAATTCCAATAGGACTAAGCTCCTGTTGTTTTGATAGTGTCATTAATGATTTGGAGCCAGTTTTTCATATGGTTGTTAGTAGTTAGCAGTTTCTCTTTAGAGAATTGTTTGTTTGTCTCTTTTTACTACCTGCCCAATACAGAATGGTAGAACATTACATGTTCAAAATTCACATCACTGCCTGGTGTAGTTGGCAGTGTAAATATTGGTCCCATTCTATAACTGGCCTCTGGCCCCTGGTCCAATGCCCCTTTCATTACATGGCACTTCCTTTACTTTATGTCCCTATTTATAGTTTCTGCAGCCCTTACATACAGTATCCTAATTCCCATATCCTGTGAAGTATCATTTCTGAAGAGACCTTAGATAATTTGCATTGAAGAGGTCCCTTAACAAAAGGTTCACTGAAATGTAATACCAGAGAAACTGGGACAAGCAAGAGATTGGTTTTTAATCTTTAATGTGTAATTAGGCTAGCCAACCAGATGGGACTCTTGCCAAAGCATTCAGACCAGATAAACTGAGGCAAGGAACTTATTTAGGGTTTTAGCTAACTAGGATTTGCAAAACAGAATACATAACATGAGTATATAATCTTATAGGGGAAACAAAGGTAGACACTGGGAGGACAGACAAGCCATAATTCTAGGGAAGGATCATAACTTGATCCTGACAGGATAAGGTTCAAGATAAGAAGGTCAAGGGCAGGAGACAGTGAGGCGAAGGGCTATATTCAAAAGGAGGAGGAATTATCCTAATAAGGATTGAGATAATGCACCTGGAGTTTGACACAAAAAATGCTGGATGGCCTAAAACCGAATTCCATGTTGCATTGTTCTAGATAATTTTGTTCTCACCCAAGTCATCATACACATTCTGAAGCTGGACAGAAGGCTGGGGACTGAGTGCCTGCAGAAGGCTGAGATCATTTTTATTCACAGTTAAAAAACCACAATCTCAACCTCAGCTTCCTATCCTTCCCTGAAATGGAAAGTTTTTAAAAATTAATTTAAAAAAAATCCAATTAAAATTGTATTTTCTTTCTTCCTTTTCTCTCTCCAATGAAGAAAGAAAACTAAAACCCTTGAAATAGGTCAAGCAAAGCAAATCCCTTCATTGGCTCAGCCTTCCCCCTGCATAGATGACCTCTCCATCAGGAGGTAAATGGCACTCAACCACTGGTCTTCTGAAATCCCAGAGTGATGATTGGTCAGTCAGAGTATTTAACATCTTTCAAAATTGTTTATCTTTATTGTGTTATTATTGTATAAATTGTTCTGGTTTTGCTCACTTTATTCTGCTTCAGCTAATGTGTTTGTTCACTGGTTTCTCTAAAATTATCTCTTTTATTATAAATGGGAAGTTTTAATGAAAGATCCAAAGATAACAGGAACAATTACAAGTCAGGGAACATCTCTAAAGACTCCAGGGATAAAATAATTAGGGTGCAATCATGACCTTCCAAAATATTGGCAGACAGGAAACCCCCATGGGGAGCCTATTTGGCAAAGAAACATAATGAGAAAATATGTATAATTTAAGCAGTGTGGCAGAAGAGAGAATTGATTTTAGAAGCAAGAATAACCTGAGTTCAAATCTCATAGCTGACATAGACTGACAGTGTGACTGTGGATGACTCAAGTAGCTTCTCAATGATCTAGGAAACTCTGTAAGGCTAGAAGTTGCAGAGAAGGTATCAATGTCCTTTAGTTAAAGGAGTTTCTTTCCTCATGTTGGAGGAAGATGAAATCCCAAGTCCAGTTCCTCTCCCTGTCAGACTAATTGCTGGCTCTCGAGCTGATAGGAAGCCAAAAACTATAATTCAACCACCTTCTTCTTACAGTGGAGAAGGGACCTTGGACAGCGGCGATTTTCCTGAGGTCTCATAGAAAGAGAACAATGAATGGCCATTTCTCTGATTGCAAAGTGGAGAAGGTAGCCTGGAGATTTGCCTAACCAGGCTCCTTAGGCTTTCTTTAATGCCTAGATAAGGTTTATTTTTAATTACCATAGCAGACATTTTAATATAAATGGTGCTACTGAACTTCAAGAAAAGAGCTTTCCTCTGCACAATTTGAATCCTGCTCTTGGCAACCTAAAATAACTACTAATTGACTTAGCAGAGGAGTACAAAAAGAGAATCGTTACTTGACCTCCTAATGCTCAAGTTTGAAGATCTGGGGAGAGGGGGAAAGAGAAAGATAGAGATAAAAGGAGAGAGAGGGAGCAAGGAGAGGGGAGAGAGAGAGAGAGAGACAGAGAGAGAGAGAGACAGAGAGAGACAGACAGAGAGAGAGAGAGAGAGAGAGAGAGAGAGAGAGAGAGAGAGAGAGAGA
>JAJPUD010002679.1:219905-244866 GCA_023553655.1 Myrmecobius fasciatus | reverse complement strand
AGGGAGAGGGAGAGGGAGAGGGAGAGGGAGAGGGAGAGGAGAGGGAGGGAAAGGAAGGGGGAAGAGGGAGAGGAGGAAAGAGACAGAGACAGACAAGAGAGACAGCTTGATAGGCAGAGACAGAGAGATAGACACAGGCAGACAAAGACAGAGCTAGTCTTGGGAAACAGAGAGAAACACACAGAGAGAGACAGAGAAGAGAGTCTCTGATCTCTCTCACTATTTTGTCTAGGGCCAGTCTTTCTTGGAGTTCTTTAGAGTTCAAAGAAATGGTATGAGGGACACAGCCAAAATGCCCAGAACATCTTGGCCACAATGCGGACCTGGCTGACTTGTCAGGTGATGAAAGGCCTTCTGAACTCCCCATCACACCTGGGTGAAGTGACTTGTTAGCCAGAGAGGCTCTTGGCACCAGGAGCTGATATGGGGCCACCAGCATCATGGAAGCGGATGGTAGATGTCAGCAAGATTTATCTCCAAAGAAAGGAGCCCTTTGAAAATAGCTGGCAGCAATTTGACAGGGCAGCTCCAGGACTAATGAGAATCATGGTGGCGAAGGAGAAGGAAAAATAAAGCCCAGGTGGACTTCTTGGACATAACTTCAATGAAAATGGCTGGCTGTTTGCCTTCTAGTCATTGAAAACATTGAGTGCTTTACTAATAGTTTTTAAAAGCCAGAAAAATTCTGGGATCTGTTTTTTATTAGCATATTACTTTGTCAAGAAAACAGGATTTTTTGGTTAAGTGTCTGCAGAAACAGCTGAGGCTGTGTGCTGTTGATGTAATTAGTGCTGAGATAGACATTTGTTCCTGTGAATTGCTGGAGCAACTCGCTCACTCACTATCACTCAACCGGATAAAGTGAGCATCCGGACCCCATCACACATCTGTGACTTGGGAACCTTTCATGGGAACTGGGCTATCAGCACGAATCATCTCTACAGAGGTGGGCTACTATGGTGTTGGGGTGGGATTGGCCACGTTATTTTATGGCAGCAGTAAGATGAGGATTTTGAGGTGGGACCACAGAAACTGTGCATCAATTGTCTGAAGCTAAAGAGTCTGCTTGACTCTTAGACTATGGGCAAAAGAACTCATCTGTTTGAGTCACAGTTTCCCAATCTCTCAAAAAAGAATGATGATACTGGCAGTACCTGTCTCTGGGGCTGTTGGGAAGAAAATACACCCCAAAGTCCTGTTCATCATGTCTTGTCGAGCTCCCATGTACAAGAACCTACTTTCTCAATTTAAGGTTGAGGAGCACATTTGGGGAAGAAACTTTGGGGAGCACAAGCTCCCCAGGCTCAAGCCTAAACACTGATGTTCCAAATCCTGCCTCTAACTCTTGTCCAATTAATGATGCAAATGGACCTTATGTTGGTTAAATTCTGCCAAGAGAGTATGGCTAACCACTCAACTCTCCAGTACTGGCCATACAATTCCAGTTGTACAGTCCTGCCAGCCTCACTAATACCTCCAACCTACCTTTCCAAATGCCTTTCCCATATTTCTCTCTTCTGTAATCCACATTCTAGCCAAATTTTCCCATCTGTTCTTTGCTTCCCATTCCCATCCCTGTCATCTCCCACCTCCCTGCCATGGGACACAGGTGGTCCCCCAGTTTTAATATCTCTGTGCCCTCAATATCTGTCACATAGAATTCTAAACTTCCTTCAAGTAGCCACCTCCAACAGGCAGCCTTCCTTGCTCCTGAAGTGTTTATAGATTAGTGTTCAAAGATATATTTTCCCTGTCTGTCTCTCTTGTACCCCTCCCCAACTTTAGATTTGGACTTTGTATTCTTCTACATCAGCTGTGTCTATAACTACAGGAACTGGACTTGATTTCACTAATATAGTATAACTGTAGGGCTTCTTAGAGTTTTTCCACTCCTGAACCTCTTTTCCTCAAGAAATTTTTACATTGGGTATATAAGTGTATAAAATAAGTACACAAATCAAACATTTACTGGCAATGAATCATAATTTCATGACCCCCACATTTACTCTATATGGGATAGTGAACCACGGTTTAAAAAGTCGGGGTATCTAGAACTCCAGGTTGGAGACAGTCCCTCTGCTAGCATAGATTTGCCCATTCAGGCCTTAGAGAGTTGCCTAGAGCACTAAGAAGTTTAGTGACTAGAGGAAGGTCATACAACCAGTAGTGGTCAAAGCCTGGACTTGAAACCAGATCTTCCTGGATATCCCTATCCACCACTCCATGGCTGCCTGGCACATAGTAGACCCTTCATAATGGCTTGCTGAATTAAATAGAAATTAGTTTTAATCACTATCTTTTCTAATTCGTTATTCTGCCCCTTCTGGGGTAATGAGCATGAAACTACTTTTTTCCTCCCTCAGCTCTTTCATTTGCCTCTTGTTGTTTAAAAGTTATCTGTTGTGAGGTTCTAATCAAATGATGTATAGGAAACACTATTATTTATTGTATTCATTTAACATGCGAGTTCCTGACTAGTGATTTCAGTAGAGGGAACACTCTGAATGGAACCACCCATCACTGATGCAGATAAGCAACTTAAATATCACTTAGAACCTTAGAGAACCTCCTAAAAGTGCAGAGAGATTAATCCAGACTTACACAGCCAAGATTTGAACTCAGATCTTCATATCTCTAGAGGACCAGGAGGTAAGAATCCATTCCAGGTCTTGAATCTTATAGTAAGAGCTGTAAGATTTTTTTTCTGGCTCATCAAAACTCCCGTTTCTTATTGAAATAGCAGAGACTGCTTGTCAATATAATAAATTAATAATCTAGTGACTGAAGCAAAATGCAAACACTACTTTTTGGATGAAAGGCAAACCTTTGAATTTAGGACAGGAAAAAGAGACCACTCTAGAGACTAAAAACATTTGGGAGAAAGATACTTGAGACTAAATGGTATGATAAACTTTACCCTGATGTCTATCTCAACTACTTGCATCTCTGTCTAATTAACCAAGATCCGGGGCTTAATCATTTATAGCTCAGTAGATCTTGTTTGTTAGAGAAAACTATAGGAACTTCAAAGAGTGTACTTTGTATCAAGTCGATGAACATTTGAAGTATATATATATATATATATATGTATACATATATATAAATATATATACATATATACAAATATATATATATATATATGTATATATTTGTCTCTCTGATCAATAGATTTTGAAAAGTCCGTTACGGAGACTCTCTCTTCCTGGTCTTGGTAAAAGTTACACCCTTCAATTCACTACAGGAGCTGGATTGTAAAACCTATCCCATCATTTTCCCTCTTTACTCCAAGCCTCGCTATCTATCCTCTATACTCTTCTGCCTTGCAATAAATACTATATAAATTTAAAATCTCCAGATAATGCTATTCTGGAGAAATCAACTACCAGCACCAGAATTAATTCAGAGCCTCTGAGTTTGGTCCTTCCCCAGAGAACATTAGTCATTGGGAAAAAGCAGTCTGTAGAGACCAAATGAATCCTTCCAGCTAATTGAGGCTCTATTGTTGTTATATCTGACTCTTCCTGATCCCATTTGGGGTTTTCTTGGCACGGATTATGGGAGTGGTTGGCCATTTCCTTCTCCAGATCATTTTACAGATGAGGAAACTGAGGCATATAGGTGAAGTGACTTGGCCAGGATCACACAAGTATTAAGTGTCTGAGGCTGGATTTGAACTCAGGGAGATGAGCCTGGAGCATTGAGCATCCCCTAGTTGCCCTATGGTACCATTTAAAGACTCCCACAATAGTAACCCAAGAGAGTGAAATTAAGTTTATTAGTCATTCTAAACCTGTGTTTGGCTATTTCTGATTCCATGTTACGACTGTACACTCAACACCTTCTGTCCTTTCATTTCCCAGTTTTAGAGTCTACTTGATGCCATCCAGGACTAGGATCTCAATGATTTAACATGTTTCTAGGCTTTCATTTCTTGGATCTTTACAGGACCCTGATTCACCCATTGGCAGCACCAATAATCCACAGGCCATAAAAGGGGAAATCGTAGAATGCTGGACACAAAATGGACCCAGTAATTTAACTGAGGCCCAGCCATTGCAGCCCTTCCCCCCAGGATGGCCCAAGGACATAAGAACTGGAGGCAAGCAGCATGTCAGCTTATTGGCTGCAGGTTTCAGCAAATAGCCCATGAGTTTTCCTGCTGGCAAAATCCAAAGACAGTTAAAAGAGTTATATAGTGTTTGAGTCAAGTCAAACCTTTTTTTCCAAAAAGAGAAAATAAATTTATGGGGGTTGATTTTGACTTCCCACAACATCTGTTGTGTTAGGGGATGGAGTGGGGGGAAAGGGTGGAAATTGGGCAGAAATTTAGGGACATGAGGCTGATGGCTCCCTCCAGATCAGATGGGACACAGAATTTTCCTCTTTGTAAATCTGGTACCTCAGAGCTGAGGTGCTCATTGACTGTCTTGTGGTGTCCTTGGCTGAGGATAATTGGGACAAAATTCAAAACGTGTCATAGGATCAGTGAGACAGCTTGGTGGTTCAGTGGATAGCTCGCTGGATCTAGAGTCAGGATAAATCTGAGTTCAAATCCAACATTTGATGCTTGCTGGCTCTATGACCCTGGGGAAGTAATTTAACTTTTGCCTGCCTCATTTTCCTTATCCATAAAGCGAAGATAATAATAGCACTATTTCCCAGGGCTACTGTGAGGATCAAATGAGACAATATTTGTGTAGTACTCCGCAAGCTATAAATGATATTATTATTACTAAGAGGTTGTGTTGAGGGGGTGTGCATTTGTGGGGAAAAAAAACTCCAACAGGGAACAGATTCCCCTTGTGTGTGCTATAAGCCATCTCTTAGGAATGATTGTGTAGTTTTAATGGAGAGAGAAGACTGCATTTGGAGTCAGAAGTCCTGGTGATATATAAAGGTTCTTATTCTGAAACAGTGAAATATAATTCATCTTCTAAGCTATTGGTCTTTAGAATAGTTATATTCCATTGGATAGTTCTGGGCTGTTTCTGCCAAAGAACCTTGTGCTACTATTTCAGTAGACTGTAAGCTCACTGAGGGCCCTTGGATGGTCTCTTTTTTGTGTAAGTATTTCCCAGGCTTGGCAGGGAGAAGACTCTTCTTGGATGCTTGTGGACTGATTGCAACACACTGCATTATCAGGAGTGGCTGTTATTTTTACTGCTCCTTATGGTACTTCTCAACAAATTCTCAATGATAAGCAATAAATCTCATCTACCTCCAGTCTTTTGAAGGATGGCCAAATGTCAATGGGATCTGGTACAAAAAAAGCAAGTGACAAGAGGTGCCTTCCCAAACAGCTCCATTTTCATCCGGGAGTGTTCATCCTTGAACAGGTTTAATAAATATTGCTGACAACATTATGTCACTTTTGCTTAGCATGAGGTGAAATATGTTCTCTGAAAATGGACCAGATTCTAATTGCATTTTAGCAAAGCCAATTAGCAGAGATGTAGAATTAGTTAATTCCAGGTCAGTTTTTAAACACCTAATAGGTATTTATTGAGTGTTTATTTGGCATTAAGCCTGTTGGGGAGATCTCAATAAATGAGACATCCTTCCTGACCTCAAGAGGTATACGCTTTAATAGTAAATGTATATTTATTATGTTTGTTGAAGACTTTTTATCACCAAGTATTCTGAGAGCCAGAGAGCTTACTTCCATGTTATCACTCACTAAACACTCCATATCCTGACTCTGGGCATATTTCCTGGCTGTACCCCATACTTGGAAACTCTTCCCTCCTCATTTGTACCTCCTGACTTTCCTAGCTTTCAACTCTCAGCTAACATCCTACCTCCTGCAAACAAACAAACAAACAAAAGAAAAACAAAAAACAAAACAAAACAAACAAATAAAAAAACAACTTTTTCTCAAGCTCCTCTTAAAAGTTAATGCTTTGGGGGCAGCTAGGTGGCACAATGGATAGAGTACCAGCCCTGAAGTCAGGAGGACCTGAGTTCAAATCTGGTCTCAGGCACTTAACATTCTCTAGCTGTGTGACCCTGGGCAAGTCACTTAACCTCAATTGCCTCAGCAAAAAGAAAAAAAAAAGTTAATGCTTTCCTAGGAAAAAATTTTTACATCCAGTGTTTCTGATAAATGCCTCATTTCCAAAATATGTAGAGAATTAACTCATATTTATAAGAATACAAGCCATTCCCCAATTGATAAATGGTCAAAGGATATGAACAATTTTCAGATGAAGAAATTAAAGCCATTTCTAGTCCTACTGAAAAAGTGCTTTAAATCACTATTTTTGTTTGTTTTGTTTCTTGTTTTTGCAAGGCAATTGGGGTTAAGTGACTTGGTCAGTATCACACAGTTAATAAATATTATGTTCTTGGGCTGCATTTGAACTCAGGTCCTCCTGAGTCCAGGGCTGATGTTCTATGAACTGTGCCGTCTAGCTGCCCCCTCTAAATCACAATTGATTAAAGAAATGTATAATAAGACAATTCTGAGGTACTACCTCACACATTTTAGATTGGTTAAGATGATAGGAAAAGATATTGATAAATATTGGAAGGGATGTGGGAAAACTGAGACACTAATGCAGTGTTAGTGAAGATCTAAACTGATCCAACCATTCTGGAGAGTAATTTGGAATTATGCCCAAAGGGCTATCAAACTCTGTATACCCTTTGATCGAGCAGTGTCTCTACTGGCCTATATCCCAAAGAGATCTTAAAGGAGGGAAAGTACAAAAATGTTTGTGGCAGCCCTTTTTGAAGTGACAAGAAACTGGAAAGTGAGTGGATGCCCATTAGTTGGAAAATGATTGAATAAGTTATGTTATATGAATGTTATGGAATATTATTGTTCTGTGAGAAACAACCAGCAGGATGATTTCAGAGAGGCCTGGAGAGACTTACAGGAACTGATGTTGAGTGAAGTGAGCAGAACCAGGAGATCACTGTACAGGGCCACAATAAGATTATATGATGATCAATTCTGATGGCTGTGGCTCTTTTCAACAATAAGATGATTCAAGGCAATTGTAATAGATTTATGATGGAAAGAGCCATCCACATTCACAGAGAGAACTGTGGAAATTGAATGTGGATCAAAGCATAATATTTTCACCTGTTTTTGTTGTTTTTTGTTTACTAGTCTTTTTTTTCTTTCTCATTTTTCCCCTTTTGACCTCATTTTTCTTGCACAGAATGATGAATATGGAAATATGTTTAGAAGAATTGCCTGTGTTTAACCTATAGTGGATTACTTGCTGTCTAGGGAAGGAGAAGGGATGGAGAGAAGAAGAAAAATTTGGAACATAAGGCTTTGCAAAGGCGAATGTTAAAAACTATCTTTGCATGTATTTGGAAAAATAAAAAGCTATTACAAAAGAAAAAAAAGTTAATGCTTTCCTTCTGGGACTATCCCAATTTATCTTACATATAGCTTGTTTCTAAATAAATAAATGAAATAAAAAATAGTCATTTGCACATTGTTTCCTTCATTAGCTCCTTGGAAGCAGAAACTTTCTTGCCTTTCTTTGTAATCCTAGAATTTAGCACAATACTTAGAACATAGTAGATGCATAATAAATGCTTGTTGACTGATCGATTGACTGACATGTATAATGCTTTGAGATAGAAAGACATGATGGATTCTTTTTAAATGTTTTATTCATTCACTATTTAAACCACCCAAAACAAAATATAATTTTCACTTTCCCTTGATTCCAGCTTACATAATCTTCCTTTAAGGTTATTTTTCATCTACTCTGGATCTAGTATGGACCTAATTACTTATATGTTAATCTTCTCTATTAAATATGAGATTTTTGAAGGAATTGTTTTATTTTTTCTTTCTTTTCATTCTTGATACTTAGCACAATGCTTGACACATAGAAAACAGTATTTGATTAGTTGATCATTTGAATGGTGAATATATATTCATTTAATATATATTAAAGTCCAAGGACTGCTAGCTAAGGGATCAGAAATCTGGAAATCCAAAAATTGGTGCTGCTGTCAAGATTTCTCCTTTAGAAATTCCACTTGATTGATCACTCTGGGTTTTGGGAGGATCAAATGGGATCATGTTTATGAAATATTTTGTAAGCACAATACACCAACCCTACAGATGTCAGCTCTCACTTTCAGAGATTTCAGTTACATGGAAGGAGACTTATTTGATCCACGTTTCAGATAATTGCTTCTGGAATAAAAAAGCAATCTTGTTTATTTAAATACACATAAAAGTCATTTTCTTTTGATGGGCTGAAGAGGAAGGCAAAGATATTGTTTTTGTTTAACCCTTTTTCTCTACATCTGCCCAAATGCATTTCCCCCAACCTTGGGAGACCCCACAAAACAGAATGGCTCGTGGGGAGATTTCGAAGTTCTTTGTCGCCCTCTGCTGAAAGCAGTGCTCTGTTCATTTCAAGCCATCAAAATATTTAGGTCTATTTTTCACTCATTAACTCATCAGCTATTCCTGAGGCTTCTCCTTGTGTGCAAGAGCCTTCGAGGACAGGGAGAGGAGCCTTTATTGAACTCAGGTAGTGATTGCCAATCCAGTGCCGCTCTGGGCTATGCCATGAACAAGATCCTCCATGTCTTGGCTCTGGGCATTTTCTCTGACTCTCCTCCAGGCCTGGAACACCCACCCTCCTCAATTCTGTCAACTGGCTGCCCTGGCTTCTTTTCATTCCCAGTTAAAACCCTATCATCTGCAGGAAGCATCTCCTGACCCCTCAGAATTCGGTTGCCTTCCCTCTGTTAATTATCTTCTTTCTATCCTATTTTGAGCTTGTTTGCATATTGTCACACTCATTAGATTGCCAGCTCTTTAAGGACAGAGATTATCTTTTGCTTCTTTTTGTATCCCCGGTACCAAGAATATACTGAGTAATAGGGGCATAGTAACAAATTTTATGATTGATTTATGATTAACAAATTTTGATTGATTTATGATTAACAAATTTTGGTTGATTTATGATTAACACATTTTATGATTGATTTATGATTTATAATTAACAAATTTTATGATTGATTTATGATTAACAAATTTTTATGATTGATTTTCCTTGGGTTTTGTCTTCTCTTAAGTATATATCAAGCAGTGATATTGCTGAACCAAGAAGTATAATTTAGGAGCTTTTAAACAACAATTTCAAATTATTTTCCAAAATTGTTTGGATGATATTCATCTTCCCCAATACTGAATTGGTCTGCCTGCCTTCTGACAGAATATATAATAATTAATATGTGTCATAATGGAAGGATAAAAAAAGGGGGCAATGTTGGGATTTGGAGGAGGCAGCATAGTGTGGCTCTGAGGGCCCAGAACTGGGTTCCTCTTTCAGCATTGACACATTACCTATGTGATCTTGGGCAAATCACTCTATTTGTTCCTTGACTTCAGTTTCTCCAGGTATAAAGTGATGAGTTCTGAAGTTTCTTCCCGTTGAAGTTCTTAATAGGAATCTATGGTTTGGACTGAAGGATGAGGTAAGATTTCACAGAGAAAGTCGAAATTCAAATCTCAACCTCCAAGGCCCTTTCTAGCTGTAGGAGCACCTACATAGTAGCATTTGGTTCAAGCCTGGAGGCGTGAACTGGAGCCTGTCTGTGTTAATCAATCAATCAATCAATCAATGTTTATTAAGCACCTTCCATGTGCCAGACACTGTGCTAAGTGCTGGGATATAAAAAAGTATAGTATCTATCTATCATATATATATATATATATATATATATATATATATAGAGAGAGAGAGAGAGAGAGAGAGAGTGTGTGTATATGTATATAGTATATATTATAGTTTATATATATAGTATACACATGCACTATATATGTAGTATATATATTTATAGTATATATGGTATATATATACTATAAATATATATAGTGTGTATGTATGTATAGTGTATATTTATATAAACATATATATATATACACACACACTATATTATATATAGTGTATACTAGAGAGTATTTGCTATAGCCCTTACCTTGCAATATACACCTCAGTGACCCATAAGGGCTCTTGATTTCTGAGGCATATCACTGATTTGGCTGATGCTCATCAGTTACTATTTGAAGAACATGTAGTGCTCACTGGCATCTTATTTATTTATTACACAGGTGGTCAACATGCTTTCAGCTGAAGAGATCCAGCTGGCTGGTGTAGGGAAGAGATTTTTCTAGGTTTCTGGATGGAGGCTTGAGCCAAGTGAAATGTGACACTGGTATCAAGTCACCAGAGCTCATTGGATCATGGAAGCCCCTGGCAGGAGGATAAAAGACCCATGGCCGTATTATTCTCCCCCAAGTGGGATTCAGGTTGCCAAATAATAAGGTTGTCCTTGGGGAGGGTCAGGGTCAAGCAAAGAGAAATTTTGTGTGTGTGTATGTATGTGTGTGTGTGTATCTCAAATTGGTTGTGTAGAATGTGTCAAAAAGAAATATTAATTTGTTTTATTTTGCACACTTTTGAATGTCATTTTGCATCTTGACATTTCAATTGCTAAGTAAGTATGGGGAATGGCTGTAACCCCAGCTTTGGCCAGACTAAAACACCTAGGGAGCTTTCCCTACTTACTCGTTCTTTCAAATGCATAAGAAAGCCCCAATTCTACATTTGTGGTTGCTGCTGTTGTTCAGTTGTGTCTGACTCTTATGTGACCCGATTTGGGATTTTACTGGCTGAGTTGTTTGCCATTTCCTAATCCAGTTCATTTTACAGATGGAGAAACTGAGGCAAACAGACACACAGCTACTAAGTGTCTCCAGATCTGAATTTAGGAAGATGAGCCTTCTTGATTTTGGGTGGGTGTTGGATATACATGGCATCAGCCAGCCGCCCAACTCTGCATAGGACTGAAGTTTTGAATAGGTAGGGTATGAAAGGGAGCCAACTAGTCTGCTGATGTCTGAAATTTTCTCATTGCAGCTTCATTGCTTTGGTTGAACTCTTTGACTCCCCGCCCTCTACCACCAATTTTCTACCTTGTTAAAAGGAAAATCCTGGGGTGGGATGTCTCTCCACTGTTATAAATGAGTCCTGTGATGCTTTCTGGAGATCAGGTTTTATAGAAAGAGGAGCTGAGAGACAGAGAGGCAGAGTAGTATAATGGATAGGGGCTGCACCTGGAGTCAGGGAGACTTAGATCTCAATCCTACCAGGCTATTCGGTAGCCTGTGATCTTGGGAAATCACTTATTCTTTCTGATTCTCTGTTTCTTCATCTGGAAAATGGGGATGACAAGGATAATAATAAATCTGTGATATCTACTTACAAGGTTGGTGTGAGGCTCAAATGAAATGAGAGATGTGATAGAATATGAGTAATTCAAGGTCTTACATGGATGTCAGTTTCATGACATATAACCCCACCATCAACACTGAAGATCAGAATTGTCCACTGGGGAAATACTTAGTCGACTTGAGTAGCTTGTAAAATATTAGCTATCAATCCATCAATCAATAAACATTTGTTAGGCACTGTGCTACTCGCTGGGAATACGGGGACAAAAATTGTCAGTTCTTGCCCTTAAGGAACTTCCGTTATAATATTATAAACAAGGAATTGATATAAGAAAAACAGCATTGAAGGATGTCATCATGGAAGCATTCAGTAGAAAAGGAAGAGGGGTTGATCTGGCTACAAGAGTGTGGAAGAAAAATTGATAGAGAACGGTAAAATCGTGTCTTCTCTAGAGAGCTGGGGCTGGAGTTTGGCGGAGTCCTGCCCCCATCACTTACTGATTCTGTGACTATGGCACTCGTTAATGTCCGAGATATGGCTCCAAGCTTTTTTAGAGAAAGGGCCTGACCTCATTGACAGAAGTTCCTGTCTTGGAGAACTTCCTAGACTGATGAAACCAACCAATCAACAAGCTTACTGTGGGCTAGACACCCTGCCAAGTAAAGGACTGCAGAGAAAGGCCAAAATAGAGTTTTGCCCTTTGCCTTCGGTGTCTATGGGTAAAAAAATAAGGTACGTGCAAGATACATGCAGCGTACTTAGAAGGTCATCTCAGAGAAAGGGAAGGCGCACAAAGCTGGGGAGATTAGGAAAGGTCTCCTGCAAAAGGAGACATGGGAGCTGAGACTTGGTGGAAACTAGAGAAAGAGAGATAGAGACAGAGAGAAGAGACAGAGAAAGAGATGAGAGAGAAGGAGAGACAAAATGAGAGACAGACAGATGCACCCAGAAACAGACAGACAGATGCACCCAGAAACAGACAGACAGAGAAATAGAGATAGAGACAGATACACAGAGATAGAGATAGACACCCAGACAGAAGTAGCGATAAGGACAGAGAGACAGAGACAGAATGAGACAGTCACACACAGAGAAACAGAGATAGAGATAGAGACAGAAAAAGACACAGACACACATACAGAGACAGACAGACAGAGAGATAGTAACAGAAAAAGACAGACCAGAATAGAGAAAGAAACAGAGGCAGAGACAAAGAGATAGAGAGACAGAGGGACACAAAAAGAGAGACAGACAGACAGAAAGACAGAGACAGAAAGAGACATACACATAGGGATAGAGATAGAGACACAGATAGAGACAGATATAGAGACAAGAAACAGAGACAGAGATAGGCACACTGAGAGAGAGATAGCGACAAAGACAGAAAGAGACATATACAGATTGAGAAAGAGATAGATAGACCAGAACAGAAAAAGAAACAGAGGCAGAGACTGAGAGACAGAAAGAGACTGATACACACAGAAAGACAGAGACAGAGATAGAGACAGAGACAGAAATAGACATACACAGATATAGACAGGGATAGACAGAGCAGGACAGAGAAAGAAACAGAGGCAAAGACAGAGAAAGAGATAGAGAGACAGATAGAGACAAAAAGAGAGATAGACAGAGATTGATAGAGACAGAGACAGACACACAGGTAGAAACAGATAGAGACAGAAAAACAAAGACAGAAAGAGACATACACACAGAGAGAGACAGAGAAAAAAGAGACATACACAGAGACAGAGATATACAGACCCAGACAGAAAAAGAAATAGAGGCAGAGACAGAGACAGAAAGAAACACATATGTAGAGACAGACACACACAGATAGACAGAATTAGGCAGACCAGAACAGAGAAATAGAGGCAGAGACTGAGACAGTGACAGAGATACAGAGAGATACAGGCAAGGGGGAGAGAGACACACAGAAAGATAAAGAGACAGAGAAGGGGAGAGAGAGGGCAGAACATTGGAGGCACTGGGTACAGCCAGTGCAAATGGGAGGTTGTGTTTGAGAAACTGCAAGGAGGCCAGTGTAGCTGGATTTTAGAGTACTTGGGCATGGAGAAAGCAAGAGGAGATTAGAAAGATCAGAAGATACAAGTTATGAAGAGCTTTGAGTGACAAACAAGACAGTTTTATATTTGATCCTGGAGATCATAAGAGTTTATTCAGTGGAGAGTGAAATGGTCAGACCTACAGTTTATTTACATGTTGATATAAATTTTCTCATATTTACTGTAATATTTCTCATATCAAGCACATCCCCACCTTTTCTGGCTTCCTTTGACTTTGAATCTAGCATGTAACTGAAGGCCCTTCAGCTCTAACAAAAGGTAAGAATATAACACTCGACTCTACTTCCCCTTCGTCCTCTTGGAGCATGAGGCTTGTTCTGGAGAAGCCCCAAATGGGAAGTCTTTCAAAAAGTTACTATTTGCTTTTTTAGGGCTCATGATGCCTCCAGCTGCAAGGGCCTTCCCCCATCCTGACCATCTTGTGTTGGTTGTATAGACTGAGTTCATTATTCCACATACACTTTGTAGAATGTAAGTTCCCCAAAGGCAGGAAGTGTTCCAGTTCCATCTCTGTATCTCCAGCACCTAGTATAGTGCCTGGCACATAGTAGGAGCTTAACAAATGTGGGTTGGGAGATTGATGGATGTGTCCAGTCTTCCACAGTAGAAGCTCATTGCTAACTTAGGTTGTGGAGATCTGGAGAATGGAAGGTTCTCCATCTCTTCACTAGAGGGTGTAAGAGTCTAAGCAAAGTGCTTGTCTCAGGAAGAGCAGAACTGGCCATTTTGCCTTCTTTTTCTCCTCTGATAGAACACCAGATTGAAAAGATTTAGGGGTCAAGCTTGCTAAAGCTGAATGGTCTCTTAACAATTGCTTCCAACTGAATTAATACAATATGTTTCTATTGAGTGCCTACAATCTACATAAAAGGGGTTGTGTATGTGTGTGTATGTGGGGGGGAATGAGCAAAGAAAATACAAAGTTCTGACTTTTAAGTAGAGATGGGAGACGAGGCTTACATAGGAGCAGATATCCTGCAAAAATAGTGTGGAGATGAACAAGAAAGATAAAAACCAAGTGCTATGGGAATTAAAAGGAAGGAGGGATTATGAGGAACCCAGAAAGAAGGGGGAAGGGGAAATGCCTTGGTGGGAACTCTAGGGACCAATGAAATCACAAATCCTGGCTTTGCTCCAATGTACAAGGACCTGCTCCTGATTCTGAGAGCACAAAAATCAAACTGAGTCATAGTCGGTGCCTTCCAGGAGCCCTTACAGCATTAACTTTATCCCAGTGGTACCATTCAGTGCATCTTTAAAAGAGACATTAGCATGGGCTGCCCAGTGAGGCTCTAGTGGAACCCATTTGGCTGAATCTGATCTTGTCCCACAAAGTGACTGAGGTTGGTGAGCTCCGGACTTGGATTATTTTGTAAACACTTACCTCTCCCCTTCGGATATTCCAAAACTTTCTTTATGGATTTTCAGTTATTATGTGAAACAAGTGACTTGGTAAAATCTGCCCCTCTAATCAGCCACTTAATAGTTGTACTCTGTTTACCTCTGCCTCAGTAGTTTATAAAACCCTCACACCCAACCTGATCCTGGGTGCCTGCTATCCAAGTCACAACTCCCTCACCCTGACCAAAGATCATTCATATATATATATATATATGTGTGTGTGTGTGTGTGTGTGTGTGTGTGTGTGTATGTATGTATATGTATGTATGCATATATACATACATATATATATACATATATATATATATATTGCTGTACAGACTGTCTTTTCTATAATTCATGTTGAAACTCCCCAGAAGGTTTCCTGAATGTCCTGTCTGGTCTTGGGTAGTGAAAGGATCCATAATCAGAGCTAATAGAGAAAAGCTTCGGACCCTTCTGATCCTCTGTAGTTATACCAGGACTTGGAACTTTTACTTCTAACTAATGTTAGAGTCAGCTGGGTGGTTCAGTGGATAGAGTTTTGTGTATGAAGTCAGGAATATCTGGGTTCAAATCCAGGCTCATATACTCACTAGCTGTGTGCCACTGGGCAAGTCACTTAATTTTAATACACTAGTGAAGGAAATGGCCAACCACTCCGGAACTTTTGCCATGGAGCATGGACAGCATGATCCATGGAGTTGGACACAACTGAACTACTGAACATTAACAATATTGAATGGGATATAAGATCTAGGGAATGTATGAGGCAAAGAGCTGGGATGGCTTGGAGAGCACTTTTACCTCAAGAAGGACTTTAAGACAGGAGGGACCTGAATGCCCTTCTGGCCAGATGGTGGGTAAAGTCTGTAGAGGAGAAACTGGAGATGATGAGGGTATGGAGGAGAGGAGGGGAATGGCTTGGGCAGAAAAGGTTAGTCTTGGAAAAGAGGTGAACCATTTATTTTGGGGAAACTGAAGGAGGCTGTAGGGAGGAGAGGGGTTCTGTAGCTGGGAGAGAGATGTTAATCATGGCACCATACCACTGGAAATAACCTTCCAAATAAGTTTCCTCTCATTTTACAAATGAGGAAACTGATAACTGGCAACTTCACAGATTCATGGACTTGCCCAAGAATCCACATTTAGATGGAAACAGAAATAGAAATGGAGCCCAAGTTTGCTTGGGTTCCAATTTTATGGAAAAAGATTTACTTTGAATCTAGAGGCAGTATGGACCAAAACAAGGCTTAGAGTTGATCAATAAGCATTTATTAAGCACCAAGCATCTTCCAGGCCACTGTACCTGAAAGTACAAAAAAAGGCAAAAGACATTCCTGTCCTTAGAGAGTTTATTGTGCAGACATAATAAAAAACTACATTCAGCATAAATTGTAGACAATCCACAAAGGGAAGACGGTGGAATTAAGAGAGATTGGGAAAGCTTCCTTGTAGAAGGTGGATTTTAGCTGGGACTTGAAGGCAACCAGGAAAGTTCAGAGGTGGATGAGGAGGGACAGCATTTTGGGCAGATTTAGAAAATGTGATCTTGAGTAAGTAACTTAGGAGCTTCAGACAATTCCCAGGACTTATGTGCTAAGTCAAAGTTAGTCAGAGGATCATGTACTTAGAGATGAAAGTACTTTTGAGGTCACCTATTTCAAGCAATAGATGAAGAAACCAAGGTTCAGTTCAGAAGGTAAATGACTTGCCCATGGTCATGCAGCTAGTAAGTCTCTCAGGATTTGAATCTGAAGGTTTCTGACTCCAAGTCCAGTTCTCTCTCCACTATATCATATTGTTGTTAGTTGGTTGACAGAGGGAGTTTCCACAATGGGAGAGTCCCAAGATGGTGACATTATAGCTCCATTGTGCATTTGTTCTATCTCCTGTGGCATGTTCAATCTCTTAAAGCCAGATAGACTTTCTCTTTTAAGAGACTTTCTCTTTTAAGTTGATTGTTTGTCGGGTTACCACCCAGAGAAAGACGGGGAGAGAAGAGAGATACCAGGAGAATGGAAAAGGCTTGGAGCTTGATAGGAAATAGATCTGAAATTCATGAAAGGATTGGGGTGCATCCTTGAGGTCCCGGCTGAAGTTAGGAAAATTTCATCTCTTTTTGCAGCAAATTTCAATGATGGATAAAAACAGAAGAAGAGGTGGGACCAAAAGTCAGCTGTGATTATCCAAGAACACATAGAAAAAGATGAAGAAGGCAAAGGCTTCTAGGGTGGAGGCAAGAGCATCATCAAAACTTCTGAATACAAGGTCCGGACTGAAGGTACAGAAAAGGAGAAATGACAAACTGGAGAAGTGGGAGGGCGTTAGGGACTGGAGGTTGGGATAAGAAGAAAGAGTAGGGATGAGAGAGTGGAATATGGGAAAGTTGTGGTCAAAGGAGATAGTTCAGGGTTTAAAGTCTTTGGGAGATGACAGTTTTTAATATTTAATTTCTATAAATCTGGGATCTATCTAAGCATTCACATAATTGTTTTTTTCCCAATAGAAAGTAAGTTTTGTAAGGATAGGATGATTTTGGTTTCTGGTCTTTGTTTATCCAACACCTAGCACAGCAGTAAGTGCTTAATAAGTGCTTGTTGCTTGGTACCTTTGAAGAAATCAAAGATGTGGCCATGATGGGGGTAACAGAAATTGAAGGGAAATTAAATCCAAGGAACTGTGAGATTGGGATGGTCATCCAAATGTATATCCAAATGACCAAGGAAGGTGAGAAAAATGGAGGAAAGAAGATGAAAGGAGAGGAGAAGACTTGCTTTCTGTATTGAGAAAGATTTCATGACTTGGAGATGACTAATAATAGTCAGAGAAGTACACAAGTAGCATGGATTCAGGAAAGATCAAAGACAGAGGAGAATTGGCTTAGAATAGATTTACTTGGTACTATGCCCAAAAGCATACAATGAATTAATGTAATTGTAGTGTTCTTATTCATCTCTGCTTTTAAATACTACAATGGCAATAAAAAAGTTATTTGTGAAGTTATTAAAAGGTCGAACAGATAAGGAATAGATTTTTGGTCAAGATTTCAGCTGTAACTGCTTTATCCTCTATATCTACATTTTAAAAAATCCTTGAAGATCAGTCCAAATGGTAATGAAAAACCTGCTATGTACCCAGTGTTTGCATTTGACTCAGTGGAGGGCATGAAAGAGACATAGATGGCAGTTCCTACTTGGAATTTATTTGGGGAGACAATGCTAATGGATTTTTATATGGAGAAGGCACTCAATAAATATTTGTTGAAGGGATGAACAAATGGACAGGAGATAATTAGCAAATAATGCAAGGGAGTCTATGATGAGCTTGCCAAATTTCAAGAGATAGATTTAAAAGTCTTACAGATGTTCAGAGCAGGGAGAGATCTTTATAAGTGGGCCTAGTGGGGAGGGTTTTAAGGAGAAGGAGAGAATTAAGCTGGGACTAAAGGTTCCATTAGATAGAGGACATTCTTATTGGAGAAAGGAGCAGAAAAAAATATATATTTATGGCAAGGAACTGGAAATCGAATGGATGCTCATCAGTTGGGGAATGGCTGAATAAATTATGGGATATGAATATTATGGAATGTTATTATGATATAAGAAATAATTCACAGGGTGACTTTAGAAAGGCCTGGACAACCAGGAGAACATTATACACAGCAACAACAAGATTATACAATGATCAATTCTGATGGACATGGCTTTTTTCAACAATGAGGTGAGTCAGGCTAGCTTCAATAGACTAGTGATGGAGAAAACCATCTGCATCCAGAGAGAGGACTATGGGAACAGAGTGTGGATCTCAGCATAGTATTTTCACCTTTTTGTTGTTGTTTGCTTGCTTTTTGTTTTCTTTCTCATTTTTTCCCTTTTTGATCTGATTTTTCTTGGGCAGCATGATAAATGTGTATAAAAAAATTGCACATGTTTAACATATTGGATTGCTTGCTGTCCAGGGAAGGGAAGGGAAGAGAAGAAAAAAAATTGGAACACAAGGTTTTGCAACGGTAAATGTTGAAAACTATCTTTGCATGTATTTTGAAAATTAAAAAGGGGTTATCATTTTAAAAAAAAAGAAAGAAAGTATATACTCATGAAACTATATACTTGAAAATAAAAGTTGTTATTATTTTTTTAAAGAAAGAAAGTATATACCTGCATAGGCAGGTAATTATTCTGATTATAGGCCAAGGAATTACAGTGAAATCCACCATTCCATCTATGACATTTTACGATCTAGAACCAAATAGGATCTCAGAAGTCCTCCAATCCAATCCTCTTCCTTTACAGATGAGGAAACTGAGGCTTCAGAAGGCTAAGATTTAAGGATTTTACCTGTGATCTTGACCTCATTAGTACCATCTTTGGGCAGCTAATCTAAACTAATCTATCACAAGTAAAATATATATTTTTTTGTTTTTGTTTTTGGTTTTTTTTTTTATTGAAGCTTTTTATTTGTATAACATATGTATGGGTAGTTCCCCAACATTGATCTTTACAAAGCTTTCCATTACAAATTTTACCCCCAGTCCCCTCCCCTCCCCTAGATGGCAGGAAGTCCACTACATGCTAATAATGTTGAAATGCTTGAGAAGTTATGCAAGAAAAATCCTATCTACAAGAAAAAAAAAAGAATCAGAGAAAGGCAACACAATGCAAACAAATGTCAGTAGAGATCATGAAAATGTTATGTTGTGGTCCATATTTTATTTCCCTCTCTCTTATGGTTTTCTTCAGTGAACAATTGGAACAATCACAGGTAAAATATAAAGAATATATTGACAACAGTTGAGACTTATTTTTCTATCAAGTAAAACTATATGCTGAAGTAAGGTTGAATTTAAATGAGATACATGATCAAAGATTGGGTTGTTTTTCATTTATGAGATCCTAGGAAATTAGTCATAGGCAAATAAACCTCTAGCTATCCTTGGGAGAAAAGAGAAACCCATCTTCATTCAACTTTCTTGAAACCCCTATTCATCCATATTTCTGAAGAAGTTAGGGGACTTTGAATACTAATGACCATATTCTGTCAGGCATATGTTTGAAATTTCATACAGCTTTTGGGGGGAACTCTCTTTTGCTTTTCATTTTTGTGCAATATGATCTCTTTGGCCTTGGACACTCCCTCCTTGCATCTGAAAACTTCATGATAGAGCCAAACATTGGTTTTAGTCCTTTTAGGCAGAGCTTGTTGCTGGGATTCAACTCATCTTGCCTTGACCAAGTAGACTTTGGGAAGAAGACTTCAGATCGGGAGCTGTCTAAGGTGGCTGTTTTTCCTAAACCCTCCTTTGGGGCAAGAGCACCCACATTAGAGGAAACCAAGACATTCAGTTTGGTGCTGTGATCCTAAGTTGTTCCAGCACATTATAGGAAAGCAGAGTTTAAATATGAAATCTTT
This sequence comes from Myrmecobius fasciatus, assembly GCA_023553655.1. Lineage (NCBI taxonomy): Eukaryota > Metazoa > Chordata > Mammalia > Dasyuromorphia > Myrmecobiidae > Myrmecobius > Myrmecobius fasciatus. The sequence continues at coordinate 224,768 of JAJPUD010002679.1, read as the reverse complement.
GTGTTGATGGGATTTGAGAAATTACAGACTCTTTTACCAAATGGAATATTAATTAATTGCAGCTATAGTGAAAACAAGAGGAAACAGAAACCTCCCAAAATGTTAATGAAGCTCCAGGGTAGTGGAAATAGCTAGGAACAGTGAAAGAGTGGCTGTTCTAACTAATCAGAGGTCCTGGATTCAAATCTCTCCTCTGACCCTTAGTACCTGTATTGCCTTAGACAACCTTTCCAGGCCAGAGTTTCCCCTTTTGTAAAGTGATGAGATGGACAAGATGGTCTCTGAAGTACTTTTTCTATGAGTTTTTGATCCTAATTAGAACTGCCATTTATGATGACCCCAGACCAATCCAAATTGGTGTATCTGAGACATGTGGATCTGATCCCCAACCCACTCATCTATAAGCCCCTTCATTAGATCTGTAGCTGAACTGTGCCATCCACCACTCTTGTGCATCCTCTTCTATCAACTCTTTTTGTCCCAGATGAAAATAATCTAATTGTTCCTCCTATATAACACTTCATCTCACACTTCCATATTTATGTACTGTCTGTTGCCCATCCAAAAATTCATTCTGTCCTCATTTCCACTTCTTGGAAACCCTTGTTTATATTTTTTGCTGAAGCAATTGGGATTAAGTGACTTGACCAGGGTCACACAGCCAGGAAGTGTTAAGCCTCTGAGGCCAGATTTAAACTCAGATCCTCTCAACTTCAGGGCTGGTTCTCTATCCACTGCACTACATAGCTGCCCCTAACCCTTGTTTGCTTTAAGACCCAATTTAAGGGTCATCCTCTCCATGAATTCTTCCTTAATCCCTGGTAGCTGCTACTTCTTCCCCTCATCTCTGTGATCTTGTATTTATTTCATATCTAATATATGTACAAAGGTGCCTTCCCTGTAGACTGTAAGTTCCTTGAGAGTACCTTTAATTTTGTTTTTGTATCCTGTGTCTGGCATATAGTAAGTGCTTAATAAATGCTAGTTGATTGACTGAATGATTTGTATTTCAGAACTGGACAGGGACTGGTTCCAAAACACTATCTTTAAGGGAAGAGAGTGGATTTTTCATATCCTAAATTGGTTCTTCTTTTTTCTGGTCCACAAATACACATTTCCTTTTTTAATCCAAAGACAGTGGAGATATGGATACACCTTAACTACATCATCCTTCAGTCCAGGTAGCTAATACTAGCTATGTAGAGTCCCTCTCTACACAGATTATGTGTATGTGTGTGTGTGTGTGTGACAAAAGAAGCAGATGACAATCATCTCTCCATCAAAGGACATCTATTTATAGTCTTCCCTCCCCATCCACCCTGTTTCTTATTTTTAGTTTTCCATAACAATTTGGCCCTGGGTTTTACCTGAGTAGACAAGCATGACATGAATTTTCCGTAGTGTTTTTTTTTTTTTTTTACTAATTTCAGGAATTCTTGCAGCTCACTATCACTGATTAGTAACAGTTCCAGCTCTAGGGACCAGTTTTCCATTTAACTAAGTTAACTCCTCCCGCTTTCATTCTGTGTCCTAATTAAGTTAGACTCCCCTGGAAAAAACCCGAACCTTTGTTGCCTCTATCCTCAACTCATTACAAGGCAGTCTTTATGACTCCCCTTTCTTGCTGTTACTTCTTCCATAAAATGAACTAAAGTGGTGTTTTCCAGGAGAGGGATGGCTTCTTTTGCTTATTATACTGTTGGGGACAGTCTATGTTGAAATCCTGAAGTCTCCTCTATTCCTTTATTTGAGTGAGTTTTGTAACTCCCAAGATGCTATTGGGAATTACTACCCTGTATTACTGCTGAATCCCTAGGTAAGATTCAGGCTGCGGTCTTTTTAGTTTCATTAAGATGATAAATAAAATAGCTGATTCTACGGTAAGTGATGAATACAGCTGCAAGGTTGAAAGATCTGATCTCAAGATAACATTTTGCTGATTAGATATTTAATTTCTTTTTCATTATGGCTCGGAAGACAAAAATAATAGTAATAATTGACCTGGTTCTTTAGCCTTGTGTTCCTTCCATTGAGGCCAGTTAATCCCTTCCTGTAAACACAATCATAGAGCATAAACTCACAGCTTTAGACGTGGAGATTAGAGATCAGTCCCTTTAAAAATTATTGGTCTCCATGCTTGATTACTAGATCATAGTTTTTTTTCTAGTCACGGCCTTCACAATTGTTAAACTTTGGATTAAAAGGGATTAAATTTATCTTAGAAGAGTTCTGTCATGAGGTCACAGCAAGCTCCAGGATCAGCACAGTCCAAGGCAAAGGAGATAGAAGGACCTCTGAATTAATGGCAAAGATGACTCAGAATTGGCTTCCATCCTATGGGTCGAAGGCTGACCTTCATCCCATTGTGGACACCTGAACTCTTTTCTGATCTCTGAAGACCTTTCATCTTGTATCCCTGACGTGAACACTCGCTCCTTTCAGATTCAGACATTCTCTCGGCATGTTACTCTCACTCTCATTTATTCTGCGTCTTACCCATCAGTCATTCAACACGTATTTATGTGCTTATTAAAGGTGGAAAAAAACATTGACTTGGAGAAGGCTCCCATTTTCATATAACAACAAGAATAATAATAGGTCTTTCTATGTGGATAGAGTTGGAGTCGGGAAGACCTGAGTTCAAATCCACTCTCAGACACTTGGCAGTTGGGTGATTCTGGACAAGTCACTTAACACTGTTTGCCTCAGTTTCCTCTTTTGTGAAATGAACTGGAGAAAGGAATGGCAAATAACTCCAGTCTCTCTGCCAAGTGACAGACCCCAAATAGTCACGGAGAGTCAGACACGACTGAACCACAATAACATATAACACTCCATTGGATTGCCAATAAAATTGGCCTCCATGCAGCAGTCCCTTAGATTGTGAGCTAGTTGAGTGTCTTTTGCCAATTTTTTGTGCACCAGTGCTTAGCATAGTGCACCTAATAGACACTTAATAAGGGCTTATTGACTGGTTATCGCTAAGGTTTGCAAAGCACTTCATGTATGCTTTATGATAACAGCCAGCATCTCTTTACAAACATTATTTCATTTGATCCTCTCCATAACACTGAGAGGTGGGTGCTATTTTTATCCCCATTTTAAAGAAGAGAAAACTGAGGCAGACAATGACTTGTCCAGAATTGTGCATCCTGTAAGTAAATCAGTTCTTAACTGTACTCTGGCTGCTGCCCACCTCTCCCTGGAGCCTGACAATAGTCCTGAGAGGTGAGTAGTGCAAAGATTATTATCTTCATTTTATAAAGGAGCAAACAAGACTCAGGACATGGTCACATAGCAACTAAGCCCCCAAAACAGGCTTTGAACCCGGGCTTTCCAGACACTATATCCCCCACGATATCTGTCTAAGATGTCATACTGTCTCCATTGTAGAGTGGAAGTCACGGTTTAACAAATATTGGAAATGCATTCGATAAGATTCCCGCTTCTGAAGCCCACTAATTTCTCTCAGTCTCAGTTTTCCTCCTATGTAAAATGGAAATATTACTTGTAATATCTACTCTATAAAATTTGAGTGAGTTTTAATTTAGAGGTTATATATATAATTTTACATACTTATGTATATATACACACATATATTTATGTGTACATACATATGTATATATATATATGTAATAGCTGTTTTGCCACTGCTGGCCAGGGCATCAGGGGAGACTTCCTGGAGGTGGTAGCATTTGAAGATGATCTTTTAGGATGGGCAGAATTTTCTTAAGACAGTGAACAAAAATGTCACCTACCCTTTCCTATTCCCTTGGTCGAGGTCTTCTCTCCATCATAGATCTTCAGAGTCCTAGACCAAAAGACTGGAGATCAGGGTTCGAGCACTGATTTTGTTGTTCCAGTGTTATTTGAATAAATCATTTCACTTTTCTCAGCTTCAGTTTTGTCATTTATTAAATGAGATGTTTGACTAATAGATGATCCATCAACAAGGCCCTTCCCACCTCTAAAACCTAGGAATCAATGGGTCTAAGACTGAAGTCAAATCGCTTCTCCCACTGTCTACCTGCCCTCCATTAGACCTGGATCTCCCTTCCTTGCCTGACTTCTTTTGGACTCCAGGAGGCCAGCCTTCTTTCCTGACATCCTCTTAACACATGGATCAGAATCTGTAGGCTCTTTTTTAATTTACTAGATCTTTGCCCGTGTTGCCAAGCCAGTGCATGGTACAGAACAGGTGCTTATTATGTGCTTGTCAATTGATTGAAGCAGTTTCCTTGTTCCTGGTCTTCACTTCAGTCATTCAGATCCCAACAATGAAAGTTTCTAGAAACACTCCACAGTTTTGGAAGAGAAGTTGGACAGCTTGGCCTGATTCATCCATGAGGGCCAGATTTTAGAGCCAGTTTTACCTGGAGAGGCTGTGCTTGAGAGACATTGGGTCTTACTTATAAATGAGCCCCAAGTGCTTATTCATTCTTGAACTGATGCAAAAGCAAAGTTCCACTAGGATTGTTCATATGCTCTTGATTGAAAATCAAGATGGTGGCCTTGGGTTGTAGCAGCCTTTGGGAGATTTCAATCAGAAGATTTTTTTTTAAATTTTTATTTTATTTGCATAACATATGTGTGGGTAATTCTTCAACAATAACCCTTACATAGCTTTCCGTTACAAATTTTTCCCCCCAACTCCCCACCCCTCCCCTAGATGGCAGGATATCCACTACATGTTAATTATGTTAAAATATTGGCAAATCGAATATATGTATACATATTTCCAAACTTATCATTGGTGTGCAAGAAAAATCTTATCTACACAAACGATATATCAGATAAAGGAAACACAATGTAAGCAAACATCAATCAAGGAGTATGAGAATGTTATGTTGTGGTCCACATTTC
>JAJPUD010002679.1:186489-206681 GCA_023553655.1 Myrmecobius fasciatus | reverse complement strand
TTTTTTTTTTTTTTTTTTTTTTTTTTTTGCTTTTTTGCTTTTTTGCTAAGGCAATTGGGGTTAAGTGACTTGTCCAGAGTCACACAGCTAGGAAGTGTCTGAAACCAGATTTGAACTCAGGTTCTCCTGATTTCAGGGCTAGTGCTCTAACCACTGCACCACCTAGCTGCCCCTGCTTCCTCATCTTTATGGAGTCTAAAAGACTAGACTCTATAGTCTCTCTGGTACTTTCCAGCACTAAATCTATGGTTCTATGAATAATAAAACTGACAATATCCAAATGAAAGAACCAGCACAGAACTAATTTGGGGTGAGGGGACGGGCAAAGGTAGGTAACTGAAGAGTTAAGGGTAGTTGAAATCAGATTATGTTTATTTTCTCCTGATATGGTCATAGGATATCTTCATTTAGTGCTCTTAGGTTCACAAAGCACTTTTTTTAGATTAAACATATGCATCTTCTACACATATTTCCATATTTCTCATGCTGCCCAAGAAAAATCTGGTCAAAAGGGGAAAAAACACATGAAAGAAAAAATAAGAAAATAGCAACAAAAAAGGTGAAAATACTATCCTCTGATCCTCTCTAAATATGGATAGGATTTTCCATCACAAGTCTTTTGGAACTGTCTTGGATCACCTCATTGCTGAAAAGAGCTGAGTCTTTCATAGTCGATCATCCCATAATCTTGTTACTGTGTACAGTGATCTGGTTCTGCTCATTTCACTCAGCATCAGTTCACGCAAGTCTCTCCAGGCCTCTCTGAAATCATCCTGCTGGTCGTTTCTTACAGAGCAATAATATTCCATAACATTCATATACCATAATTTATTCAGCCACTCTCCAATTGATGGGCATCCCTTCAGTTTCCAGTTTCTAGCCACTACAAAAAGGGCTGCCACAAACATTCTTGCACATGTGGGGCCCTTTCCCTCCTCTAAGATCTCTTTGGGATACAAGCCCAGTAAACACTGCTGGGTCAAAGGGTATGCACATTTGGAAGCCCTTTGGTCATAGTTCCTTCCATATTGCTCTCCAGAATGGTTGGATCCATTCACAACTCTACCAACAATATATTAGTGTCCCAGTTTTCCTGCATCCTCTCTTTACATTTATCATTATCTTTTCCTACCATCTAGACAATCTGATGAAGTGCTATCTCAGAATTGTCTTAATTTGCATTTCTATAATCATTAGTGATTTAAAACATCTTTTTTTTTCATGTGACCATAGATGGCTTTAATTTCTTCATCTGAAAATTGTCTGTTCATATCCTTTGATCATTTGTCAATTGGGGAGGAAAATAAAATTATTGTAAAAGAAAGAATATGTAGCCAAGAGACAAAGAGGAAAGAAGGAATTGGATAATCCAAAATGGATAACCGATACCTCAACTTATCAACAATAGGAGAAAAAATTTCTGCTAGGATGATAGGAAAAAACCTACAAGACTGAAATGTAATGAATGGAGGAGTTGTTATATATTTTAGTAGAAGGATGAGCAGTCTAGTGAAATCACATATATTGAGAAATTTAAAAAAAAAAGCTTAGAGATCTTTGGCTCTCATGATATTACATCACGGAGAATTACATCATTGAGGAGTTGTAGGAAATTTTGTGAATTTGGCTGTTTTCATCTGTTGGGTGTTAGCTACCCATAATGTTAAGAGTAGGTTCCTTTAACTTTTTGTCTTGGCACTCTAGTGCTTAATACAAAGGTGGGCACCTGATGCAGTTGCTGCAGTGGATAAAATATTAGACCTGAAGTCAGGAAGAAATGAGTTTGAATCCTTCCTCAGATATTTACTAGTTGTGTGATCTTGGGAAAGTCACTTAATCTAAATTTCCTCAGCTTTAAAACAAGATCATAATAACACCTGCATCCCCAGGGTTGTTGTTAGAATCAAATGAAATACTATTTGTGAAGTATTATTAGCCCAGTGTCTGGCACATAGAAGGCCCTATATTTATGGCCGCTATTTTTATTATTGTCTTTGGACCACTTACTATTGATGGCCTTTGTTAAGTCATTGTGGGCTGGCACCTGCTCTTCCTAAACATCGCTCAATGAAGCTCTCCATTAATAACCCTGGTGGGCTGCCCTCTTAGTCACCTGTGCTCAAGTTACCAGAGAGGAAGATGCTTGAGAAGCCTTCCCAGGGAAGGAACCCAATTCTCCACTGAACTCTGGCTCCAATGAAATGTTTCTGCCTCACTTTGTCCCACTCTCACCTCCCTTTGTCCCATTTTCACCTCCCTTCATCACAAGAATAAAGAGCTGACATTTCTATAAATCTAGTTTGAAAAACATCTTACCTGCCTCATTTGGTTCCCACAACCCTGGGAGGTAGACTTATCATTATACCCATATTCCTGATGAAGAAACTGAGACTAAGAGAAATTAAATGACCTGTCTAGAGTCCTGCAACTAAGTGAAATATCTGATGCAGCATTTGAACTCAGGTCTTCCAGACTCCAAACCCAGTTCTCTACCCAATGTAATACCAAGAAAGCCTGGTAGAATGGAAAGTAACCTGAATGGGAATCAGAAGGCTTGGGTGCGACCTCAGGTGGCTCACTTTAACTTTCATGTGTAAAATTTATTTTATTTAATAATTTAAAATTTATTCCTCATCTGTAAAATGGAGGGGCCAACCAAATGACCCCTAAATTCTCTCTAATTCTACGCCTTTGATTGCCCCCCATTGCAGTCCAGATGTCAGAACCTGCTATTATATGTTTCTTGGTAGTTTCCCTTGTCATGAAATACTCTGCTCCCAGAGTCTGCTTTTCTGATGATGTTGTTCTTAATGAATGTCAAACAGAGCATGACTAAAGCCTTAAGGACCTTCCATGGCCGCTTAATGCCATGGGCAACAGTTTTTTCCTGGGACTTCTCATGCATTTTCGACTTTTCTCAGCCTTCCCGGGCAATCAGAACCCTGCCAGAGACATTCCCTTAGTCCTGCTGGTCTAGACTGGAGTCTGTGAATCAAGAAACAATGGTACATTTGTCAGAAGGCCAAAGCCTTCTAGTAAAGAGCCCCTGTCTCCTCGGCGATAACCATTGTTTTTTACTGTAGCACAAATGTCCAGCCATGGGCTTTTTCCTAATATAATTCCTTCTCTGCAGGATGAGTGGAGAGAGGGACCAGAAATAACACTCATCAGAGAAATGATTGAACATTTGGACAATATTTATTATTAATAAGGGCTCACATTCATGTATGGCTTGTGGTTCGGGGAGGAAAAGAGCCAGAGGATGCACAATTTAGTCCGAGGCTCTGAGCTGGGAGTCATTTACTTGTTGCGGGATCTTATTAAGTCCCCTTTCACACACAGGTCCTCATTTTCCCAACTGTAAAATAAGCAGCCTTAGTAGATGACCTTCTGAATCTAGAAGTGTGAGATTATGACTTAGCCAAGCTCACGTGGTCAGGAAATAGTAACCCCAAATTCTCAAACTCAAGGTTCTTTCTGATACATTAGTCTGTCATATTTAAAGTTAAAGGATTTAAATCCTTTATTATCCTGAGAAAAAGGGAAATGGGAAAGATTAATGAAGAGCAAATAAAGAGTTATTTTAAAGAGGAAAAAGGCTCTCCATTGTATACCTCCAGAGAGCCTTGAGAAGGGAATGGAAGCATAGTGGGAGGAGCTAATTCCAGACCAAGATAATTTAATTAGGTTCTTGCAGAGAAAAATGTCCAGACAAAGTTAAACATTGAAATGGATTACTGAGGGAAACCTCTTGAAAAGACGATGTCTTAAAAATAGCAAAATCTTCTCTTTCAGTCTTTACACTGGAAATCTCGAAGTTTCTCATGTACTGCTAAAATATTAGAAAATCCCAAAAGTCTTCATTTTTCTCTAAAGTCCAAATATCTTCCATTTCTGTATGTGTTATCCAGATGCTCTTTATATAAATATATGTATACCTACATACATATATACACACACACAATCCAATACACACATAAAGATTTAAGATTTAAAATATATATAAAGATATTAAGATTTCTTTCACAAGAAATTGGGAGTCATTTCTTCTATTATGAATTTTGCTACAGAGTCCCTTTAAATAATGAGCATCTCCAATGACATTGATTTCCCTATAGCCCAGAAGTGTCAGGTAGAGGAATTGATGAGGAGAATTGTGTATTAATTCAGGAGGAAAATGAAACAAAATAGATTGGATAAGAAGACATGCTTTCAAAAGTAATTTAATTTGCTCCCCCCCAAAAAAACAAACAAACAACTAACCAACTCCTTTTTAGGAGCACATCTATCCCCCAAAGTAGTTTGCCTTTACTGAAATTCTCCCCACATAGGTTTTCTGAAACCCGATTCTAGAACGGGCAATCTGACAGGGTATGGGAAAAAGTATTGAGTCACCAAGCTTTTGGAGTGAGATCAATATAAGAAGATGGATATCTGAAGGGGGAGGAAGGAAGGAGAAATCCAGATTTTATAATTCTATCCAAATGGGAAATTTCCAGTAGAGAAAATCCTTCTCCTGATGTAAATTGGCAACTCATCAGTAACTTGATAGTCTTAGAGAATTATCTGTGTCTCTTAAAAGTTTTGGGACTTGCCCATGTCTAGGATGTGTCAGAGGCAGGTCTTTCTCTCTCCAAGATTGACCCTCTAGCACTGTCTGCCATGTTTTTTTTTCTCAGATATACAAGTTAGAAAGCCACATGGAGCTTCTTAGGAATAGTCATTCAGATTTGCCCACTTTTGGACATTGCACATCTCAGGTGGATGATACTGATTCCTTATAGACCAGAAGTGGTGGGCTGAGATTAGTGTCTTAATTCAAGGGAAAAGTGGAACAAAATAGATTGGGTAGGAAAGCATGCTTGAGCTCTTGCCATCTGGCTCATTGGATGGGGAGGAGAGTTAATTACCATGTTTATATGTACATCTGTGGCTGGTCTGACCACATCTGGAGTAGTTCTGGGCATTCTTTTTAAAATTTGACTTTGACAGATTCTAAGCATGTCCTTGGAGAGGACGGGAAGAGACCTAAATCGAAGCTCGATTTGGGCCATTTGGAGACATAATTTTATCTGGGAAAGAGAAAACTCCCTGTTGGTGGGAAAATGGTTGTGGGACATTGTAACTTGTCTCTAAAATACCATGGAGTTTAGAGTCAGTGTAAATATGTTGCTAACTCTGTTACTTTCTCTGTGTGTTACATCAGGTAAGTCACTGTAGATTCCCAAGCCTCAGGATCTCACCTGCATATGAAAGGATTGGAGCCAATGATCTTTACAAATTCCTTCTAGACATGTATCTAGAATGTACAAAAGAGTTGAAAATCGGTCATGTGAAAAAAGCATCCTGCTTCTGTCTGATTACAGAGAGTAGAAGAGAACAAAATGGGTGGAAGGCAGATTTTCTTTTTTTTTTAATTTCTTTTTTTTTGGAAGGTAGATTTTTTTGGAAGGCAGATTTTCTTTTTTTCTTTCTTTTTTTCTTTTTTGGAAGGCAGATTTTCTTTTTTTTTCTTTCTTTTTTTGGAAGGCAGATTTTCTTTTTTATTATTTCTTTTTTGAAAGGCAGATTTTTTTTTCTTTCTTTTCTTTTCTTTTCTTTCTTTCCTTTTTTTGGAAGGCAGATTTTCACATAGCATAAGGGAACGGATCCAAAAGATTCCTGATCACTTGATTTCTTCATTCCCCACTTTATCTAATTCAACTCATACTTCCAGAAAGTAGAAGTCAGGTGCCAGAGGTAGTGAGGTCTTTGTATGTTAAATCAAATGCAAAGAGTAATCTAAGTCCTATGATAACTTTAAGAAGAGTAAAAGGGTCTTCCTTGATGGGAGAGAGGGACCTCCTGCCATTGTCTTCTCCCTTCCTGGTGGTCTTTAAGAGAAGGCAAGCCAAATAATGTTTATTAAATGCCATGTGCCCAGCATGATGCTAAATGTTGAGATTACAAAAGTAGTCCTTACTCTCCCAAGGTGATTATGTTCTTAGGGTTAGGGAGACCAATGGGCAAATGACCGTACACATACAGGATATACACAAAATCTACAATTATTTCTGAGTGGAAAACATTAATATTAAAGAATGGGAGGGAGGCAGGAAAGGCTTCTTATCACAGGAAAAGTAAGAAAACTTTCTTATAGACTCTGGAACTTTAGTGAGAGTCAAATGAAGTCAAAAGATGGGATTAAGGAAGGAGAGAATTCCAGCCATGAGCATGTATAATGGGGAGATGAAGGCAAACAGCAAAGAGACCAATGTCCCTGGGTCATAGAGCAGTAGGGGGAAAGGAGGAAGACATTAGCCTAGAAGGGTAGGAAGGGGATGAGTGATGAAAGGCCTTAAAAGCCAAACACAGGATTTTACATTTGCTCCTACAGTTAGCAGAGAACCAAGATACAACCACGGTGTCATATGGGGGATTCTTGGTTGATCACAGGTTGGATAAACTAGATGGCTCCTTCCAATCCAACCACCCAGAGGAGACTACTGACTTGGGAGCCAATGGACCCCATGACCTCCCTTCTACCTCTGGGATTCTCTGACTGAGATTATGAGGCATCCCAGCACAATTATCTGTACTTCTGAGGAGTGTTTTCAGTGGGGCCCAGCTCTAATTGCAGCCAAAGTGTTGGGACTTCGCTATTGATCAGAGAAATGCAAATTAAGACAACTCTGAGGTACCACTACACACCTGTCAGATTGGCTAAAATGACAGGAAAAGTTAATGATGAATGTTGGAGGGGATGTGGGAAAGCTGGGACATTGATACATTGTTGGTGGAACTGTGAACGGATCCAACCATTCTGGAGAGCAATTTGGAGCTATGCTCAAAAAGTTGTCAAACTGTGCATACCCTTTGACCCAGCAGTGTTTCTACTGGGCCTATATCCCAAAGAGATCTTAAAGGAGGGAAAGGAACCCACATGTGCAAGAATGTTTGTGGCAGCCCTTTTTGTAGTGGCTAGAAACTGGAAACTGAAAGGATGCCCATCAATTGGAGAGTGGCTGAATAAATTATGGTATATGGATGTTATGGAATATTATTGCTCTGTAAGAAACGACCAGCAGGACGATTTCAGAGAGGCCTGGAGAGACTTGCATGAACTGATGCTGAGTGAAATGTGCAGAACCAGGAGAACATTATACACAGCAACAACACTATACGATGATCAATTCTGATGGACATGGTTCTCTTCAACAATGATGTGATTCAAACCAGTTCCTATTGTTCAGCGATGAAGATAGTCCTATACATCCAGAGAGAGGCCTGTGGGAATTGAGTGTGGACCACAACACAGCATTTTAACGCTTTCTGTGAATATTTCCTTGCATTTTGTTTTCCTTCTTAGGTTGTTTTTTTTTTCTTCTTCTCTTTCTAGATCTGATGTTTCTTGTGCAGTAAGATAACTGTATAGATATGTATACATGTATTGGATTTGTCATATAATTTATCCTATTTAGCATGTATTAGATTACCTGTCATCTAGGGGTAGGGGGTGGGGGGGAAGGAGGGGAAAAGCTTGGGAAAAAAAGTTTTTGCAAAGGTCAGTGTAGAAAAATCACTCATATGTTTTGTAAATAAAAAGCTTTATAAAAAAAAGTGTTGGGACTTCAAAGACCAGGGAATTGGCAAATGGACAGAGCTGATCTTAGCGGCTCTTGGCTCTCAGAAGGGATTTCACTGGCTCTCACTTTCCTCAACCATAAAATGAAGAGCTTGCATGAGATTGATTTCCATGGTCTTTTCAGTTCTAACAGCCATGTTCCTCTGGTCCTTTTCTATACTCTGTCTTTCCCTTGATGACTCCCCTACTATTTTCTCTTCTTTTCCTTCATTCCTTAAGTACATAGCATCCTCCATTTATCTTCTTAAGCTCCTTACTCTCAGCAAAGAATCTGCCTTTTTCAATTCTAATGTTCTATGAATATCTGTGATGTCAGTCTTATATATTTAATGGGAATGCATTTTTCAAGATGTCATCTTTCAGCAATATTTACATTTTAAACAGGGTTATGCTAGTAAATGTTTAATAATTGGCTTTTTCCTAAAAGTTTTTGAAAGATGCAGCTTTAAATTTAATCTCAATTATTAAATTTTTCTCCATTCTTTTCTTAAGTCTAGATGGTCAAAAAGATGATAAATAGAGCCCCAATTTGTAGTGTTTGCTGTTTTCCAAAGTGAAAATTAGGCAATTAGTTCTCCTGTCAGAGGGACAGCTAGATGGGACCATGGTGCATAGAGTGCTGGGCCTGGAGTCAGGAAGAATCATCTTCTCGAGTTCAAATCTGGGTTTAGACACTTATTATCTGGGTGAACCTGGGCAAGTCGCTTTACCCATTCGCTTTAGTTTCCTCATCTGTAAAATGGGCTGGAGAAAGAAATGGCTAACCACTCCAATATCTTTACCACAAAAACCCCAACTGGGGTCATGAAGAGTTGGAAACAACTGGAAGTGATTGAACAACAAATCTCCTGTTGGATCTAGCTTCCATGTACCTCAAGATGTTTCATCTCTGTTTTTGTAATGTCAAAAAGGGAATGGTGATAGGAGAATAGAAAGCCTATTCCTTTAAGAGATTTGGAGTTTATGGGACAGCTAGATGGCATAGTGGTTAGAGCACCTGCCCTGGAATCAAGAAGACCTGAGTTCAAATCCGGCCTCAGACACTTAATACTTTCTAGCTGTATGACCCTGGGCAAGTCACTTAACAGAGAAAAAGAGAGAGAGGGAGGGAGAGAGATTTAGAGTTTAAAGAATAAGATGGTGAAGGTGGGGGAAGGAGTGAGGGTCATTAAGTTTCTTCTGAAAGGACTTTTTATCTCATAGGCCCCAACACACACAGCATTGCAATAGTTTCTGCGGTTTTAACAAGTCAGTGTATATTGAGGACATTCAACATTCGTTCAGTAGACATTTATTAAGCACCTACTATATGTCAGACATTGTACCAGGCTGTAGGAATGCATTGATAAAAAAAGAAAAGAAGAAGGTAAGTAAAGGAAAAGGGAAAAGAAAGGGAAGGGAGGTAAGGAGAGGGGAAGCAAGAGGAAGGGAAGGAAGAAGAGGGGAGAAAGTAGAAAGGAGAGGGGATGAGAAGGGAATAGGGAAGATAAGGGAAGGGGAAAAAGAAAGGGAATAGGAAAGGAAAGGGGGAAGGGGAAATAAGGAAAGAGAAAAGAAGAAAAGAAAATACAGTTACTGGCCTTAAGAAACTGACATTCTATTGGCTTGCAGGATGTTGTGACCATCCCCAGCAACCTTTATTCTCAAAGGGCTGTTTAGATCTCATGATCTCTCTAGAACTGACCCACTAAATATATGAATTCTGTGGATGATTAATGGAGAATTACAACAGATAGGTCAAAGTAGACACATTCACATCTCTCAAAGAAGGATTTGTGTTCAAATCCTGCTTCTGGACCATTTAATGTCTCTGGACCTCAGTTTTCCCTTCTGTAAAATGATGAGATTGGACTAGGAACAACTATAAATTCTCTTTCATCTTTATCACTGTGATCTTTGATGCTATAAAAGGTGCATTTATCCTCTGAGCAAATATATTTGTGACTCTATTATGACCTTTTTCAGTGTTTCTCTAAATCAGGATATGCGAAGAGACCAAGGCTATTGATTTCCTAACATCTGCCTGGTGATAACAGTGGCAAACTGTCTACCCTATGAAAAGACTGAGGCAATATCCTTCTTGGACCCTCTAGAGGCCCTCCATCCCCAACCTTTAGAAGCTCCTCCAGTGCCCAGAGAGAAAAGGATTATAGATTCTTTCCTGAAGGGTAGGATGGTATGGCTAGAAAAGAAGTGGCTCAAGGGGCTGTGGGAGCCCCCAGGAGAGTGCTGGCTGAGAGAGCTGCAGACTCCCTCTCTGTAATTTATCCCTGCTGGGTCTGTTTCTCTAACTTGTGCCCTATTCAAAATATCACAGTGGTTTAAATTCTTCCGATAACTGTCTTTGACATGGTTACCTTGCCTTTTTGCCAAATTGCTGCCCCTTTTGTCATGAAGACGTCACTGTGGGGTTTTTTCCAGAAGGAGCTTCTTCGTCTTTTGGGGGTTAAATTAACCTCATTGTCCTCATCCCACTGTAAAGGGGGAAAAATAGCAGCTACTTGTCCCTATTTGGAACAAGTCTTGGCCAACTTCCAGCTTGCCAAGGTCATCGAGTCTTGTTAGCTCGCATTGTTCCTACGGGGCAGTGTTTCCATGAGGTACATAGTATATAATTAGCAAGTGGTCAGCAAATAAGATTCTAAAGAAGCCATTGCATGTCATCATCACTGGCAAATTTTGCAAAATTATCTCCTTATCTATGCTATGGTTAGTGACTTGCAACCATATAGCATCTGTGACAGAATGAATAAAGTGGATAGAGAAAGTGTTTTTATTTATTTTTTATTAAAGCTTTTTAATCTTCAAAATATATGCATGGAGACTTTTCAACATTCATCCTTGCAAAAACTTGTGTTCCAAATATTTTCCCTCCCTTACCCCCACTCCCTTTCCTAGACTTCAAGTAATCCAATATATATTAGACTATATATCTTCTTCTTCTTCTTCTTCTTTGCTAAAGCAATTGGGATTAAGTGATTTGTCCAGGGTCACACAGCTAGGAAGTGTTAAGTGTCTGAATCCAAATTTGAACTCAGGTCCTGCTGACTTCCGGGCTGATGCTCTATCCACTGCGCTACCTAGCTGTCCCATGTGCAGTTTTTGTATACATATTTCTACCTTTATTTTGCTGCACAAGAAAAATCAGATCAAAAAGGGAAAAAGGAAAAGGAAAAAAAAAGCACGCAAACGATGACAAAAAAGAGTGAAAATGCTATGTTGTGATCCACACTGAGTTTCCACAGACCTCTCTCTGGGTGTAGATAGCAAAAAAAGTATTTTTATTAAATGCTTACTATACACCAAATATTAAGGATTTGCGAATTCATTAGCATGGGAAGCTCCCTAGGGAGAAAATTTTGTGAAAATCACTTCACTTCCTGGACCTCAGTTTCTTCCTCTGTAAAAAGAGAGGATTGGACTAGATAGTCTTTGAGGGTCTTGCTGGCTGTAAATCTCCATGTCTAATTTACAGTCAGATGTGTCATGATCAGTCTTGGTGAATAGATTCTCTTTTTTTGTATATAAAGCTTTTTATTTACAAAACATATGAGTGATTTTTCAACATTGACCTTTGCAAAAACTTTTTTTTTCCCAAGGTTTTTCCCAACCTCCTTCCCCCCACCCCCCACCCCTAGATGACAGGTAATCTAATACATGCTAAATAGGATAAATTATATGACAAATACAATACATGTATACATCTATACAGTTATCTTACTGCACAAGAAACATCAGATCTAGAAAGAGAAGAAGAAAAAACAACCTAAGAAGGAAAACAAAATGCATGGAAATATTCACAGAAAGCGTTAAAATGCTGTGTTGTGGTTCACACTCAGTTCCCACAGGCCTCTCTCTGGATGTATATGACTATCTTTATCGCTGAACAATAGGAACTGGTTTGAATCACATCATTGTTGAGGAGAACCACGTCCATCAAAATTGATCATCGTATAGTCTTGTTGCTGTGTATAATGTTCTCCTGGTTCTGCTGATTTCACTCAGCATCAGTTCATGCAAGTCTCTCCAGTCCTCTCTGAAATCCTCCTGTTGGTCGTTTCTTACAGAACAATAATGGTGAATAGATTCTCTACCCTGGGACTTCCTTATGCCAAGTGATTACGATGCTAATAGTTGACGCCATGTTCTAATTTATGGATCTGTGGTTCAGTCATTCAGGCATGGACTTTTGATGTCACCATGAAACAGAGCACACCAGACTGTTTTGTCCTTCACCTTCTCCCAAAGTCTAAAAACTTATATTCATTGTCTCCATGACACCATCCATCTTGTCTTCTGCCATCCCTTTCTCTTTTTGTCTTCAAAATTATCATTCTTTTCCAATGAGCCCTTTCTTCTCATTAAGTGGCCAAATTATTTAATTTTAATACATACAACTTATTTTGAACCTTGAAACACTAAAAAATAGGGACTCCGAGCATTCACCCCCATTTTATAGGTGAGATGTCTTGCCCTAAGATCTATCCAAACTTATATTCATTGTCTCCATGACACCATCCATCTTGTCTTCTGCCATCCCTTTCTCCTTTTGTCTTCAATATTTCCCATTATCATTCTTTTCCAATGAGCCCTTTCTTCTCATTAAGTGGCCAAATTATTTAATCTTAATACACGCAATTTATTTTGAACTTTGAAACATTAAAAAATAGGGACTCCGAGCATTCACCCCCATTTTACAGGTGGGATGTCTTGCCGTAAGGAATACAATTAGGAAGCTCTGGGTTTCCTGGATTTCAAATCCAGAGTGGTTGAGGGTACAACAAAAAGTGGAGAACATAGGGGCAACTAAGGGGCTCCATAGAGTCAGGAGGACCAGAGTTCAAATGTGACCTTAGATACTTACTAATTGTGTGGTTCTGGGCAAATCACTTTAATTTACTATCTAATTTGCTAAAATAATTTGATTTGTAATCAATTTAATTAACTCCAATTGCCTGCAAAGGGGAAAAAAACCCACCAGGGAAATACTACTATAATAAACCAAGTCCTTTCTCCCTTAATATTTTTAGGAACTCAATTCAGAAGCTTCTCATGACTCATAGTTTCCAGTCTCTCCCCTCTCTAATCTCTTTTCCCTACAGCTGACAAATTAACCTGCCTAATCACAGGTCTGCCTGTCAGTTTCCTCTTCAAGAACCTTCAAAGGCTCCCTGTTGCCTCTAGCACAAAATAGAGACTCCTCAGCCGGGCATTTAATATCTTTCCCAATCTAGCTCCCTTCTGTCTTTGTGCCATTATTTCACATTATTTTAAATGCTCCACAGAATGGACTTTATCTGCTTTGTCTTGAACTTGGCTTTCCTTTTCTTGCCTCCTTCTCTTTGATTGAGCAGTTCCTCACACCTGGAGTGCCCTCCCTCCTCCTCATAGAGTCCCTAGCTTTGCTTAAGGCTCAGTTCATGCGTCAAGTTCCATGTGGAGCTTTTCCTGATTCTTCCAATTATTGATTCTTCTTCTCTCCCTCCTCAAGTGATTTATGGATTTATGGGTTCTCTGTTTACTTGCTTCCATTCCTCAGGCAGAACATAACCACCCAGAGGATGGGGACTATTTTCTGTCTCTCTCTTTGCATCCTCACCACCTAACACAGGGCTTTGGATAGAGGAAGCATTTATTAAGCACTTACTACTTGCTAAGCTTTGGGGTGAGTGCTGAGGATGCAAAGAAAGGTGAAAACAGACCTCCGAGCATATGTGCAAGAGAGGAAACCACATGTAAATCACTAGGTACGTAAACATCGACAGAGTAAATGGAAGGAAAGGAGAAGGCACTGGCTGCTGCAAGGATGGAGTGAGGGAGAGATAGAAAATTGGATCTGAGCTGAGATTTGAAGAGAAAACTGGGAGGGGAAGGTGGAGGGAATAGGGGACTTGAGAGTGCAAGGTGTGGAGTTTGGAAATGGAAAGTCATATTTGAGGGGAAGCACACAGATCCATATAGACTGAGTATGGCTGAATATGGATGGAGTGGAGGGTAAGAAGACTGAAAAGGGAGAAAGTGCCAGGCTGAGAAGGGATCTGAAAGCCATTGATTCTGAAGGTAATACGTCTCCCTATTGATTGAGGGATGTATTTATGTGTGTGTGTGTGTGTGTGTGTGTGTGTGTAAGAGAAAGAGACAGACAGAGACACAGAGAGATGCAGAGAGATAGAGACAGAGGGAAAGAGACAGTGACAGGGAGGAAGGGTTGGAAGGAGAGGAGAGAGACAGACAGAGAGAGAGAGAGGAAAGAGAGAGAAAGGGGGGAGAGAGGAGAGAGAGAGAAGAGAAAAGAGAGAGAGAGAAAGAGAGAGAGAGGAGAGAGAGAGAGAGACAGAGGGAAAGAGACAGAGAGAAAGAGAGAGAAGGGGAGAGAGAGAGAGAGAGAGAGAGAGAGAGAGAGAGAGAGAAGAGAGAGGGAGAGAGAGAGAGAAAGAAAGATAGAAAGAAGAAAGAGAGGGAGAGAGAGAAAGAGAGAGAGAGAAGGAGAGAGAGAGAAGAAGAAGAAGAAGAAGAAGAAGAAGAAGAAGAAGAAGAAGAAGAAGAAGAAGAAGGAGGAGGAGGAGGAGGAGGAGGAGGAGGAGAAGGAGGAGGAGGAGGAGGAGGAGGAGGAGGAGGAGGAGGAGGAGGAAGGGCAGAAAGAGACAGAGAAACAGATACAGAGAGACACAGAGAGAGAAAGACCTGGACTTTAGGAAACTTATTTGGACTGCTTTGTAGAGGATGGGTTAGAGTGGGGAGAGACTAAAAAGTAGGGAGATAGTGAATGATAAAAAGCTTAATAAATTCTTGTTGAATTGCTTGACGCGGGGCACTGAGCTACGTTCTCACTTTGAATTGCTTGCTATTGGGACTCAACAGAGCAGACAACAATCATCTGGACTGTTCTCTCTGAAGACAAGGAAGGGGTTATTCCTGGCTGAGTCAACTCAACAAGCATTTATTAAGCACCTATTACATATCAGGCAATGTGCTATACTAGACATAATAAAGAAAGGCAAAAGTCAGTCTTTATTTTCAAGGAGCTCATGCTCTAATGGGTATAGATCATGAGAGAAGGGTTATGTGTGGACTAACTACAAACAAGACAAAATTGAGCTAATCTCAACATTAAAAGGAATTAGGAAGAGCTTAATTTTAACAGATATTTAGATAGCACTTCTCATGCATTAATCACATCATGGCCTCCCAACAATGCTATGAGGCAGATCCTACAGCACTGATCATCCCCATTTCACAGAAAAGAAAATGGTGGCTCCAGATGGCCCCACATTGTGTGCCCATGGCCACATGCCAGTAAAGGAAAAAAGCAAGAACACGTTCTTGATTCCAAGTGCATCATGTTATCCGGGACCCAATGATGTCTTTGAAAAGTCATCTCTTTAAAGCAGAGGGAGGCATATGTTCTACTTCTTGAACTGATACCAGCCCTTAGTAGGAATATCCCTGGTTCTCCCTTGAAAGTCATAGGGCTCTAAGGAGGCCACGTGGAACTTCATTAAGAAACACCGAGCCAGCACTGTTTTCTCCCTGTGTCTGTCTATATTTAAACCTCGGAGGACAAAGGCCAAGGCTGAAAATGCACTTTCTGGAAAGCAATTTGCTGAGTTGAAAAATGGTTAACACATGCTGCCAGATCAGGGGTGTCCCAAAGGAATCAGAAACCAAAGATCACATCTTGTTTCCCTACTGCTTTAGTTTCAATTGCCTTGTAGTAGGACTTTGCTCCATGACCTGGAAAAGGATGGTGAGGAGCCCCTGTTGCTTCCATCTTTCCATCTGGGGCTATATATACGTGTCCCTCACTGTAGTAATAACTAAGAACCACACCTCGGCAAATGTATTTGAGTGGTTGTAGGGGGGCAGAAATGGCAAAAATATGATTGTGGGTTCATCCGTGCTGGAAAATGAGGTATCCTGGCACCCAGTCAGTCTGGTCCTCCTACGGGGACTGGGGAAAAGGTTCGTCTGGAAAGAATTTTAATGAGGGAACTATGAGCATCATGGACTGGGAGGAGAGGATGTTATTGTATTAACGTCTACTATGAAGACCTTGAGGAAGGTCCAAGGTTGTGTATATACCCCTTCCTAAGTATCAGCACCCTGAGCCAAAGCCCTTGTTACCCCAAGCTTGTTCTGGCTTTGGATCCAATGTAAGGAAGGTAGAGCACTAACTCTTGGTTAGTATGATGGGAAAGGAGATGACATAAAATAACAATATTCCAGAAGATTGAGAATAATCGAGCTTGACTTGGAGATTATCCAAGAATTGGCCGTTAGATCTGGTTAGCATCTAAAGCATCAATGTTTTTGCTAGCTATAGAGCCCATACTTATATAGTGTTGCTGTGCAATTTTAAAGTTTTCTCCCGATGATCCATTGAGATAGAACCTATATTATCCCCATTTTACAGACAGAGAGACTAAGGTTCAGAGGTTTTAAATGACTCGTTCCTTCATCCCGTGGTTAACCAATGGCAGAGCTGGGACACAAACCTTGGTTCCAAGGGTGAGTTCTAGATGATTTAGCATCAAAATGCTGCTTTAAATTTGTCATAGTTTCCATTTTAAAACACCTTCGCATCCGTGATGTCACTTTTTCTTCCCCACGTTTCTCTGCTACAAGGGCAGGTATTAGAGGAGACGGGCAGGAGCATCTTGTGTCAGGGAAGCAGCTGTCAGAAAGTTTCTCTTGAATTTCTGGGCCGCCCTCTGACTAACCCGAGTCCTGCCTTTTCAGAAGAAGGATGGGCATCTTCAAGCCTTTGAAAGGCTCTATGAAAGAGGATTCGATCCCTGGCCCCAGAAAGTAGAATCAGGAGCAAGTGGAGGAAATCACAGAGAGGCAGATGTTGGAAGAGCTTCCCAGCCATTAGAGGGACCCAGAAAAGCAATGGCGGCTGTCCCAGGAAAAGGAGGGAGTGACCACTCAGTAAAGGTTTCGTGCATTAGGTGAATGACGATTCTGAGGGATTGGTGTAGAGGAGATTTTCAGGTATGGACTGAATAAGACAGTCACAATGGTCCCTTCCATTGCTGAGACTCTCTGATCCTGGGTGTGTGTGTGTGTGTGTGTGTGTGTGTGTGTGTGTGTATGTAATATGCGATGTTCACCATCACTTAGCAAGGATTTATTAAGCACCTACTATGTGCCAGACACCATGCTAAGGGCTGGGTAGACAAAGAAAGGTCTCTGTTGTGACAGTGTACAATGAAAGCAAACGTGCTCCAGAGTGTAAGTATTCACTGATATGTCAGATTGGAAAATTCTGCTCAGAGATCACATAGCCTAAGAATATCAACCCTAAGACTCTGCCTTTCTAGGGTGCTTTAAGGCTTGCAAAAGTTTTGATCCCCAAGCAACCCTGTGAGACAGTACGAGTTATCCTCCTGGTACACATGAGGAAACAGGCAAAGCAGAGGTGAAGAACTTGATTCAAGCCGCACAGTTGCTTAAGGGTCTGAGGAAGGATTTGAAATCATGCACTTTTGCCAGTCCCATGCTCTAACCCCTGCACTATCCAGCAGCCCTTACTATATGGAGTGTAGGATTCACTTGGGAAGACCAGAGTTCAAATCCTGCCTCAGGAACTGGCTGTGTGACCTTGGAAAAGTTAACTCCTGACCCTGAATGTTCTCCTATATAAGGGAAGGGACTTGAACTCAGACATCTAAGGTTTAAGACTCCAATCTGAATCTGCTCCAGTGATGAAGGAAACTTGAGGAAGCTAGGCTCTTAATAAATGATTCTTGACTGATTATCCAAAGGGATTGGGGTGTTTTAGCTCTGCCATTTGGGGTGTGGTGGAGGGGGCATGGGTACAGTGGGCACACTGAGCCTTAAGATGGAGGGAAAGATGGGGGAAAGGAAAGAGAAGGAGAAGGGACATTCAGGCAGAGCTCAGCTCCACATGGTGAGCGGCCATCTCTGCAAGGCGTTGATTAGTGGGGGAGTTCTAGCTTTGATGGCAGAGATCTTCAGCCAGGTGTCCCCCCCAGAAAAAGGAGCACAAATGTCTCTATAGAGGTCATGGCCCAGAAAGAGCATGGGGCAGAGAAAACAGCTAATCTGTCAGGGTATCTGCTAGTGCTGGAGAGAGGCTGAGACTCCTTGGAGGTGAAATCAGCTGGGATGCTGTCGTCTTCAAGGCAGCTTCCAAGACTTGAGAAAGTGCTTCGAGCTCCTGAGTTGGCTCCTGCTGTATACCAGGAGGAGTGTGTGTGTGTGTGTGTGGCTTTTGGACTACTTATCTCTTGAGGGGGGAGTGGGAGGGGGCAGAAGAGGATGGACTTTCCTGAAAAAACGGGAGCCTTGGCTATGTGAAGGATAGGTTTTTTCCTTTCTGATAAGGAATATTCAGCATTATATGTGTGGGAGCCTCTACAGATGCCCCCCAAAGAGCCAGGAAGGCCAGGAGGGCCAGGAGGAGCTACGGGAAGTTCTCTGAGGAGAATGCCCCTCTCCTGCTGACCCTCATGGCTTAGACCCCCTCCAACACTTCTTTGGGGATTTTAAAGCCCTTCCCAAGGAGACGTCTTTCTACCTTTCGCCACTTATATGCCCAGTATGATCTGTATATCTGGCTTCCACCACTGTTCTTCCCAGAGGACACGCCATCATCCTCCAGCTGGGTCCTTTGTACCTACTGTCCTCCCTGAGCGTAAAACTCTCCTCACCCCCCCCCCCCATAGCATCTCCGCTTTCCCTGCAGCTCAGCTCACGTGTCACCTCCTACAAGAAGCCTTCTGTGATCTGGGTTCCCTTCCTCTCCTCAGTGACCTTACATTTGTTTTGGATGAGTTGTGAACCGGGAAGCAATTCCAGGCTTGATAAGCCCAGAAAACCGTCGGAATACTGGAGTCCCTCAGTTTGGACCAAGTCAGATTTGCTTTGCTTGAACATCCATCTTCATGTAGCAGGGGACTATCCCTCTCTTCCCTCGAGCTTTTGTGAAATTGAGAACACAGAGCAGATCTCACAGGGCAATAAGGCCAGTCTTAAACACTGTGGAGAGGGCTTAGCCAATGTTCCCCACGTGGACTTGGAAGCATGTGTAGACTTAACGCTTTCTGTCTGCTCCCTGTGTGGTGATTAAGTCCCTCTGTGATGGGCTGCGATTCGTGTGAATGATCCCACTCCATGGTGGGATAGATTTACCACTCAAAAGGAGTGTGTTAGGGGCTTCTCTCCTGTATCTATTGCAGTGGATGCTCGATGTTGTCATTCAGTTAATTCAACGATTTCAATCCTGTCTAAGATTCTGGAGTAGTTTGCCGTCTCCTCGTTTTACAGATGAGGAAACTGAGGCAAACAGTGCTAAGTGACTTATCCAGGTCCATAGTTATTAAGTGTCTGAGACTCGATTTGTGACTTTCATTCTCCTTAACCCTAAACTGAGGCAAACAGTGCTAAGTGACTTATCCAGGTTCTTAGCTATTAAGTGTTGGAGGCTGGATTTGAACCCATAAAGGCGAGTGTTCCTTATTACAGGCCCAGTGCTTTATCCACCAAACTACCCAGCTGTACGTACGTGCTCAAATGGTTCTTTCTAACTCAAAAATAGATTTAAAAAAATTGGAACACGATTGTTCCAGTGAATGAGCTATTACTTCCCAGGGAGTCTGACAGTCTCCCCACTCTGTTGTAAGTCAAAACCTCTGGGGTCTGGACATGGACACTGTACCTGGGGCAGTGGGATCCAATGTAATTTCCCCCGATCCCAGCTTCCCAGACAGCAAGAGAAGGGATCTAGCGCTTTCCCCTCCCAGGAGGTGATGTGATATCTCATTAAAGATGATGGCTGTCTGGGCCTGGTGTGCCAAGTGGATGAATTAAGCTTAGGGTTTAATAACAGATGGAATAAATCCCTCAGGGTGGCAGGCCACTTTATCTAAGGGAGAACTGCACAGGCTATCTTTTAGGGAAGAGAAAGCAAAGATAACTGAGAGCTGAAAGTCCTTCTCTTCTCTGAGCTTCATTATTCTCCCCAGAAAGAGCTCAAAACTCAATAGGACATCCATTTGAGCAATCCTTCTGTATGCTCCAGCATCAGAGAGCAACCCTCATCTCAAAAAATAAATCATTTTGTGGCCTCTCGTCCTATAGAAGGAGCAAGATGTATCACACACATTTCTTGAAGGCAGAAAAGAGTAATGATTTTATTCTGTGAAATCCTGGGAAATGATGCTATTTTCAGGATGGTAATGTGCATATTTTGTGGTGTAGATGGGCATGGCGCTCTCTCTCTCTCTCTTTTTCTCTCTCTCTCCCTCTCTCTCTCTTTCTCTCTATGTCTCTCTCTCTTTTCTCTTTTTCTCTCTCTCCTCTCCTTCTGTCTCTTTTTTCCCATCTATCCATCCACCTCTCCAATCATCTCTCTGTCCATCTGTCCGTCCATCCATCTTTCCAGCTTCCCCTCTCTTTCCTGTCTCTCTCCCTGCCCCTCCTCTTTATCTCTGTGTCTCTCTGTGTGTCTCTGTCTCTCTCTCTCCATCTATCCATCCAACCATCCAAATCTGTCTATCCATCTTTCCAGCTTCCCCTCTCTTTCCTCTCTCTCTCCCTGCCC
>JAJPUD010002679.1:165410-186479 GCA_023553655.1 Myrmecobius fasciatus | reverse complement strand
GCTTCCCCTCTCTTTCCTCTCTCTCTCCCTGCCCCTCCTCTTCATCTCTGTCTCTCTCCTCTCTGTCTTTCAGTCTCTCTCTGTCTGCCTCTGCCTCTGTCTCTCTCTGTGTCTCTATGTCTGTCTCCTTCTGTCTCATTTCTTCATTGGATCTCGTTAATGTGGCTGTTCCCTCCACCAAACAGATAAAGACCCATGTATTACTGGCATCCTTTGGAACTCCATGTTCTCCCCTGAGTTGGTAAAACTGAAAGCAGCCTCGAATTACCCATTATTATCTTTGGCCAGGGAATAGAGCAGAGTTGAGGGAGTCCACGGGAGTCAGACCATGGCTGTGGCTTCTTGGATAAGACTCTAACTCCCGGATTAAGTTTGGACTGTTCAGCAGATTAAGAATTTCCTTTTTCCCTTTAGCAAATGTCTTCCTCCCTCCCTTCCAGAAGGCCCCATCAGTAATGTGAAAGGTATCTGCAAAGTTCCAATAGTCCGTGCTCTGTTTCACTGGTTTAGCCAATGAAAAACCTGCATTCTCCTTTGGAGCTTTGGCCAGAGGAGGTGGGCTTGTGGGATGCTTTATACCCAGCAGGAACCTTCTACATGTTCAGGGAATCAAGTTAAACTGAATCATTTCACGGTCTGCCGTGCTCTGTTCCACTCATTCACGTGGAGAGAAAAGAGAAAACTTGACAATGGCGATAATCAGACACTTAGGACAAGGCAGCCAGAGGAGGAAGCAGAACGCAGCCGAAGGGTCCCATCTGTCCTGGGACCAATTTAGATGGAAGCCTCCTAATGGCTCTTGCCCAACTAAAGCCTTTAATTGGCAGCTGAGAGCTATCTGCTTCTACTAAGTTCTCTTTTGGAATAAATAGAGTGATGATGACAAGGGAGATTGGCAAGTTTTCTGATCTGACTTATTCTAGGATAAAAACCCATGTGCGACTCTTAGGTTGGAATCAGAAGGGACTTTTTGGGGAGTTAGATCAACAGATGTCTAAACACCCCGAACCTTTTCATCATCCCTGATAAGCGGCCACCCAACCTTTGCTTGAAGGGAAAGGCAGCAGGCCGTACCACATTGGGGCAGCTCGGATTGTGATGAAGTTAAAAACTTGCCTCTCTGTCACCCCACCTAGTGTTCCGAGTTCTAATCCCCTAGGGCTAGCATGTAGGCTCACTCTTTCACATGGAACCTGTCTTATAGTCGAATGCAATCATCAGATTGTCACTCAGTCTTCTCTAAAATAAACCTCATGGGGCAGTGGATAGAGCACTGGCCCTGGAGTCAGGAGGATCTGAGTTCAAATCTGGTCTCAGACATTAACGCTTCCTATTTTATGTTTTTTTTTTATGTTTATATTCCAATTACCTTACCAATAAATAATAAAACAATAAAATAAACTTCACAGAGTTGGAAAGGATCTTAGAGATCGTCAAGTCCATTCCCTGATTAATGGAATGAGGAAACTGAGACCCAAAGAAATCAATCAAAGGCCCCAAAGGTCTCTTTATGAGAAAAACCCAGGTCCTCGGACTTAAATCCAAAGCTATTTGGTCAGTACCAAGTGGTCTATGGTTTCTTTAGCTATACATGACTGTTTTACTTAAGCAGTCTTCTTAGAGAATGAACTCAAGTCCTTTACCATCTTGGTGGCCCTCAACTGGACATGTTCAACTGGATCAGTACCTTTCCTAAAACATGGCACCCAAGACTGAGCATGATCCCCTGGATGTGCTTTGACCAAATCAGAGAACAAGAAGAGGCTTGCTCTCCCCTTATTCCTGTATTCTCAACTTCCCTTGACGTTGCCCAAAATCATATTGGAGTACTTCCTTTTTGGAGGGATTAATTAACTGACTAAGTGTCACAATAGCTAACACCTATTAGGACCCTAACTCCTTCTAGGATTAGTCCCATAATCCCCCATTCACCATAATTTAATGGTGTCTCCACTAGGGAACATGTCTTTCCCTTATTAATTGCTAAAATTTCTTTCCTTGCTAAAAACCCTTATGGATTTAGCCAACATAATAAAATAAATCTTTGTGCCTTGGGAGAAAAAAACAGACTATATTGGATTTCTTGACTACTGTATAATACTCTTGGACTTGTAATCCACTGAGACTACTAGATCTTTTTTTAGAAAAACAACTATCTAGCAAGACCTCCTTTTTCCTGTACATGTGAAGCTGATTATTTGAATCCAGGTATGTCTTGGAAAGGCAAATGAGACAAAGAGAAAGGAGACCGGTGACTTGTTCTTCAGAGACATGAAAGGGAATAGGTGAAAAGAAAGAAAAATTTCAAACATAAAGGAAATCAGAGAAATTATGCCAGATAATCTATATTCTCAGAATAAATTCGAAGGCCAGAATAAGAGTAAAAATAAAAGAGGGAGTAGGAAGAGGATGGGAACTGTGGACAGTAGAAGTGTTCAGAAGGGTTTTGATGATGACCAGACTTAAATAGATAGGCTGAAGCCCTGCTGAGCAGTGTGGAAGGCCTAGTTCAGATTAGATTAGGCTAAAATTTGTGCTGGAGCCAACTCACTTAGGATTTATGACTTTCTCAAGGGGCACTTGGCAGTCTCGGAGCACGAATGGAGATTGGAGCCTGAGATGGAGCATGGACCGGAAGGCTGTGGGGGCAGGAGCAAGGGATGAGGGAGTCTGCTTCTATACCAAGGTTGGTTGAAATGTGATTATGTGGCCTGGTCCAGGTAGGAAGGCAAGTGAATCCAGAAGTCTGGCTCGGATGGACCGGGACAGTCAAGAAAGGGCCCTAGACTCATGTCATTAAATTAGAAATCAGGCAATCATTGAGCAGAAAAGGTCCTTAAGGCTCAATTAGTCTGGGGAAGCTAGGAGGTACAGTGGTTAGATCACCACTCCTGAAGTCAGGAAGACCTGAGTTCAAATCTGGTCTCAGACACTTCTTAGTTGTGTGACCCTGGGCAAGTCACTTAACCCCAATTGCCTCAGGGGAAAAAAAAGACTCAATTAGTCCAATCTATTTGTTTTATAGATGAGCAGAATAAGATGAGGAGAGACTGTACTATTTGCCCAAGGTCACCCAACTAAGTGTGCCATCTGGATCCTACGATTCAGGCCTCCATCCCAATCCTCTGATTTTTCTATTCTGATATACTGACCTTTCCAATCAAATGATCAGCAAGAGTTTATTGAGTGTCAGGCACTGAGGGGTGCTCTGTGGATAAAGATACAAAGAATGAAACAATTTCTCTTTTCTAGGAGCGTACTTCTCCTGGAGAGACAGCAAATCTGAATATATAAGTAAATTAAAAGAGAATAAATATAAATAAGTACAAATAAAATCAGGGGAAAGGTTATTAGCAGTGGGGCATCCAGAAGAGACCTTGTATAGAAGAAAGAGGATTTCCACAAGGTTTGTTTGCTCTGTGACATTGTGATAAGGATTGAATGGAAGAGCACCAAGAAACACAAGCAAGTTTTGTTCTGGACAGCTGTTTGCTTTGTAGTTAACCTAGGATAATGCAGCTGGAATGACTTTCTCCCCCTTTGTTTTCCCCCTTTATGGGTATCGTAGGATCCAAGTTCTGGAAGTAATTCATGTGTTAGTAGCTGTGAATTTGGGATGGGCTGGAGATCGAAGGGTTGGGGAACAGGACAGTGGGGGAAAATAAGTCAAGGCTAGCATGTTATAGGAAGGAAGGAGAGTAGGCAAGAAGGAAAAAAGGAGGGCTGAAATGAAAGGGAGAGAAAAAGGAAGAGTTAGTTTGGTAGCAGAGAGAAAGGGCAAGCTGAGTGTGCATAGACCACAGAGAGTGGCTGCTTGGGACTCCAAGGAGCTTCAGATTAGTCCATGATGACTGAATCCACAATGAGATATGGAGCCTGATATCCCTTCTAGCACCAAATCTACAACCCTGGGTTTCTCGTGGCCCGACAACATAAGAGTCTTTTTTCTTTTTTCTTTTTTTTCTTTTTTTCTTTCTTTTTTCTTTATTAAAGCTTTTTATTTGCAAAACATATGCATAGGTAATTTTTCAACATTAACCCTTACAAAGCTTTCCATTACATTTTTTCCCCTTACTCCCTACCCCTCCCCTAGATGGCAGGAAGTCTACTACATGTTAATTATGTTAAAATACTTGACAAATCGAATATATGTGTACATATTTCCATACTTATCTTGCTATGCAAGAAAAATCGTATGAGTCTTTTTCTTTAAGCATCAGAAGAACTCAAAAAATTCTTCTCTAAACTTGTCTTCCATCTGAGGTGGAAAATCACTGAAAAAGAGAAACTAGATTTCTTGGCAAGCCAGCTTAAAAAAAAATCCAGGCCTGAGAAGATCCTATGATACCTATAAGATCCAAGAAATCCCCCCCAAATACTTTTCCCTAAATTGGATTTCATTGCTCAGATTTAAGAGTGGGGAAGACAAGGAGCTCATGAAATATGACCTTTTCATTTCACAGATGAGCAAAATGAGACCTAGAAGGTTAAGTGATTTACCTTTTTTAAGAGATTATTTAAGTGATAAGTCAGAGTGATATATCTACCCTACTGTGTTGCCCTCCCATGATGCCTGTGAAAATAATCTGCCAACAGCATACCAGTATAGAATGAAACTAGTTTAAATCCTGAGATTCTTCTCTTTAATAATAACACACATTTAATTAGCACTTGAAGATTTACAAAGCACTTTATTTTCATCAGCTCTGGGATGATTGCAAAAATAAACATTAGGAACCATTCTACAGGAAGCCAAAAAGCAAAAATTGCAGTGACTTAGTCAGTGTCATGCCTTAAGATGGTTTCACCCCCATGAAGCTTGGGTGGCAGCATCAGGGGTGATCACTGGTGAAAGCAGGGGCCCTATTTTGGCTGTACCCAGGCCCTTTGTCAGTAGTGTCCTATCATTTCCAGCTTAGAATTTAAATATGCAACAGGGCAACATTTAAACAATTTCACAATAGAATTGATTAAAAATCATCAATGACTTTCACTTTTATATTATGCTCATATCCATCAACCAATCAGCATTTTATTGAGTATTTACTATATAACAGGCACTGTACTAAGGAGCAGAGATACAAAGAAAAAAGTAAATAATCCTTGGTTTCAAGAAGCTTATGATTTTTTATGTTTTAATATTTTTGTTTTCCCCAGTTACATATAAAACAATTTTTTACATTTGTTTTTAAAAGTTAGAGCTCTAGATTCTCTCCCTTCCTCCCCACTCTCCTCCATTGAGAAAGCACATATAAAATTATGTAAAATATTTTCATAAAAGTGACATTGCAAAAGAAAATGGAGTTCACCCCCCCAAAAAAAAAAGTATACTTCAATCTGTGTTCAGACAATTCTTTCTCTGGGTACGGAAAGCATTGTTCATCATAAGTCCTTCAGAGTAGTCTTAGAATAACAAAGTCATCTCAGAACTTTATTATAACTCTGTACACAGCACATTTCACTTTGAATGAGTTCATGGAGGACTTTTCAGGTTTTTCTGATAGCATCCTGCTCATTATTTCTTATAGAAAAATAATATTCCATCATAATCACACATTGATGGGCACCTCCTTAATTTCCAATTCTTTGCCCTGAAAAAAAAGAGCTGCTATAAATATTTTTGTTCATATTGATTGTTTTCCTCTTTTTTTGTTTTTTAATCTCTTTTGGAATTCATGCCAATAGTGGTCTTGTTAGGTCAAAGGATATGAATAATTTTATAGCCTTTTGGTCATATTTCATATATTTGGATCATTTATCATTGGATAATGGCTCTATTTATTATAAATTTATCATATATCATATTTTATTTTATTTTATATTTTTACATATTGTATATTTATTATAAATATATATTATGTATATATACTATAATAAATGCTATTTATTATAGTATATTATAAATGAATTCTATTATATTGTATATATTATATATCAAATATATAATACATATAATATATTATAATATATGTATATGTAAATGACTCAGTTCTCTATACATTTGAGAAATGAGGTCATCAAAAATTTGCTTTAAAATTCTTTCCATAATTACTATTGCGAACTGTACCCCCCCATTTATTCTATTCTCTCTTTAATTTTACCCTGTCTCTCCTCAAAAGTTTTTTGCAAGAAACTTATGGTCCAATGGGGAACCCAATGTATACACATATAAGTATTATTAGATTATAGCCAAAAAGAATACAAGGTTTTTTCCTAGGATGACCATACTGAGCTGGAGGAATCAAGAAGGTGTTTGAACTGAATTTGAAAAGAAACCAGAAACTCCAAAATCCCAGTACAAAGGCAGGGGGTTGGAAAATTGAGCATTGTGTGTGAGGGAAACAGCAAAGGTGACAATATGACTCAATGATAGAGCACATGTAGGGATATAAAATATATAAGATATTATATAATATAAAGTGGGCAGAATATATAATGTTATATATTATATAATATAAAGAGGCTTGTAGTCAGAAAGACCCATCTTCCTGAATTCAAATCTGGCCTCAGACTCTTACTATCTGTGTCAAATCACTAGCAAGTCATTGAACTCTGTTTGCCTCAGTTTCCTCATCTGTAAAATGAGCTGGAAAAGGGAATGGCAAAGTACTCCAGTATCTCTGCCAGGAAAACCCTAACTGGGGTCACAAAGAGTGAGATACAACTGAAAAACAACTAAATGGCAATGATACATGAGACTGAAAAGGTTGGAAGAAAACAGGTTGAAGAGAGCTTCATGCTTAGAGAGAGAATTCGTCTCTATTCAGACACAATCCGTTCTTTCTCTGGGTGTGGAAAGCTTGTTTAGGGGATAGAGAGGAGGTCTTGAAGGAAAACATGAGTTCAAGAGTTGCTCTGACACATACTGGCTGTGTGACCTTGAATAAGTCACCTAACCTCTCAATATTCTAGAAAACTCTCTACGACAATCAAGAGAATGAATTGACTTGTATTGGAAAAGAGAGTTCCCTAACCTGGAATCTCTCTATATTGTCTGGACCACCGATCCAGACAATATAAATATATAGAGGCGATTTCTTTTTTTAATGTTTATTTTTATTTTATTTTATTTATTTTTTTTTGCTGAGGCAATTGGGGTTAAGTGACTTGCCCAAGGTCACACAGCTAGGGCACGTTAAGTGTCTGAGAATAGAGGCGATTTCTGATGATAATTCTTCCCTCTCCGCTGAGCCTTCCCTTGTAACAAAAATTAAAAAGAAAGAGAAAAAAGGCAGTTTGGCAAACTCCATATCGATCACATCTCATAAGCTATGGACAGTAGAACTGATGCTTTAACTGCAGAATATACATTATTTCTACATTTCCAATGCAAATTAGAATATTGGTTAGTGGATCAGTCAGAGAAAGACCTACCTTCCAGTCCAGCTTCTGATTCCTATTAACTGTGTGTCATGGACGAGCCTCTTAAGCCTTCCTCAATCCACTGGACTCCTTAAGACAACGAACTGCTGATGGGTTGCTGACCTGCATCCGGGGAGGGAATTTCCATGCTAGGAGTTACTGGATAATCTCCCAGATCTGAGCCCCTAAAAGAAGTAAATCATTACCTCTCTGGAAGCTCTTTTGACTGTTTTCAGCTATGAATGAATCTTACTAATCTTTATATTGCAAGGATGACTTATTCTTTCAAAAAAAATCAAGGAACATAAATAATAAGCAATCAAATGTGATCCTGTGTAGAAAGCAGATTTTCATGTTCTAGATAAACAAGAGCTGTTATTATTAACTCTTGGAAAGGCAGTAGAGCTTTCCTAGAGTCAGTTGGATAAGCTTCAGGCTATAAATAAGTTCCTCCTGTCACTTCTTCACTCTGTATTGTTCAGACACACCATTCCATCTTCTACAATATTTTTCCAGCAAATGGGCCACAGAGAAGAAGAGAAGTCCTTGAACCAGCAAATCTGGGTCTGTCTCAGAGCTTTCTTCTCAAGCTGGGAACTACCTCCACGGCTTCCCTTTGGCCCCCATCTCCCCACTCCTATGAGATCTCCCAGTTCGGAAGAAATGGAAAGTGGCTCAGTCTCTTCCCACACTAAAAAGCCTCCAGTCTCCTGGATGAGGTTCACCCAGTCTGATTCCCTTGTTTCGGGTCTTCAAGCCCCAAGAGCTTCTGGTCTGGCTCCCTAGCACAGTCAAGGGGTTGTAAATTGTGTCCTTCCTGATCCCTGACACCAGTCAGGAGAAGACTGGCAAAGGGTGAGGGAGGCGGCTGTCACACATTCCAGACACCCCTCTATTTAAAACTCCAGGCAGGTCTGGGTGACAATCACCAAGCAGTCAGACCTTGCCCGCACAAGCACGTTTGGCACCCAGGAGAATGGCTGAAAAAGGTAAGCTTTCAAGGTCTTTTATTAGGAGCAGAATTCTGTAGTCTGTACGGCCTTCTTGGCAGTAGGAACGGAGATGATTCTGCTAACTGGGTCATATTTTATAATGCTTGCTGCTTCATAGATATATTGGGGAATGGAATATCATTGTCAGAAAAGCCTCGATAATATATGTTGGTCTGTCTGGAAAAGCTGTGTTTTCTCACCCATTTCAACTCTAGAAATCATTTTGAAAAAGACACATTTTTTTTTCATTAATGCAAACAGTCAAATTGTGAATGAGGTCATCAGGCTCACTCATGGGATGGGTGGTGCTGTGGAAAAAAAGGATGGATTTGGATTCAAGGAGCCTGGATTCAGATCCCGACTCTGGGACTTAACCTGGGTGAGCTTGTAGGAAGTCATGCTCTCCCTCTCCCATCACCGCTCATTATTCTGGTGCTAGAAGGAGTCTTAGGGATGATTCAAGTCTCTCATTTTTACAGATAAGGAAACTGAGGTCCACAGACTCTCTTAAGATCACACATGTGGTAAACCTTGATTGTGGGTTTTAAACTTGGGTTTTCTGACTCCAATGACTGATTTAGAAGTAATATTTCTTGCAGGCTAATGGAACTTTCCCAGTTTGTCAGTCCCTAATTGAAGGGAGTGCTAAACTTCTCTTAAAGTTAATGGAAAAATGTATTTTTCCCATCTAAGACCCTCTGAAATGGATCCAAGGAGGGATGGAAGTGGGAGGCACCTGTGGGACCCAGATTAAGAACCTCTGGGCTCAAAACTCTTCCAAGTCCTTTCCCACTCTGAATCCTATGATGTAAATTCAATATATAGGATCACTTCACTTAGAAGATTGTATGGAGACCTGATCTTAGAGCCAGATTCTGGGTCAGTCATTTGTCCCCTTGGAGCCCCAAGGAAGGCTCCAAGCTACCAGTTTCAGGGAAGATTCTATTTTACATTAGCTGAGGAAAAGTCTTCACTAACAGCTCCTTAAACCAGTGAAGCCAGGGGCCTAACAAAAAACATAAACAAACAAATAAACGAGTACATAAATAAATGAATGAACAAACCAACAAATACGTACATACATAAGTGAACAAATGAAATTTCTGTGCTGTGATCAGAGTCCATCAAGTCATATATTCTCATTATTGAAAGCACACTTAGGGGATCACCTACTTAAGCCTCCTGCCCATTGCAGGAATTGTTTCTATTACCTCCATGACAAATTCAATAAGTAGATAGATGCATGGTGAAATTGTTTATGTTTGAAAGTCTAAATGGCCATTTTTCTCAGTAAGGAAATGAATACAGTTTCCAAAGGCATAATCTATATATAATGGGAATGCACATTTATTTTCAGTGTGGCCATGTTGTGATCTAAACATTCCTCCCCCAGATAGTCCAAGGCTCATGCTAAGGGACAGGAGATCTCTCTATACATTGGTTTGAATTGTTTTTACAAAAAGAATATTAGACAAATATATTACACGTTCTTTTGTACATATATCCCGAGGGAAAGCTGAACGTGTTTTATTTTTCACATTTTTGAAACAATCTCCATGGTATCCAGCTACCAGAATTGAAGTTATAAATTGAACAGTAGGCTACTTAAAATTTTTAGACCTTGGCTTCTTCATTGTAAAACAGGAAGAGCAGAGAAGGGCTCATTTTACCCAATGAAATACATACCAGCTCTCAATCTATAAATGTAAGAACTGAGAGCTTTGCAAAATGCTGTTACATGGACCATCATTTGGTAAATCTTTTTTTAAAGAAATGTTTGAACTGTGATGGCTTCCTAATTTTATCACAAATAATCATAAAGTGCATATAAATGTACATATATGTATATATTTAATTATTATTCTGCATATCCTTACAAAATATGTGACAGATAGGGAAAAGTTATTATTTTCTTCAGAAATATTAAATGAATGCCTTATCCAAGGTCACACTGTAAGAGAAGTGGAGAGGGGTGGTGGGTTTCTTCCCAGGAGAAACAATGGGATCTGTTTGAAATTGTCAAAACTGTTGGGAGGGAATCCAATTTAAAAAAAAAATAAGGCTCACAAGTATTCTGTTCTATTTAGGAAATTTTCCTTTGAAAATGATGCCTTCAAATGCAAAAACTGGCTTTCCTCACCAGAGCTTTTCCATTAATAGAATTTTCCAAAATGCAGATTGTATGAGGGTCGCACTTTATCTCAGGACCGTGAGTGTTAAAAATATCTATCCTTTCTTTTTTGGCTGATGGCACGAAATCGAATTGCACTTTTCAATTAATGACAGATCCAAGTCGTCAAGACCAGAGTATTAATAATATTAAATTCTCCTGGGGCCAGTTCTAGGTGATTTTGTATGACTCTGCTGTTCTATGTTCTGCTAGGTCCTGGGTAGTGGTTTTGTATAAAATTTATAAAGAGAAACCTTACAGAGAAGAGCTAATTTTTAGTAGAATGGAGATAGGGAGAGGAATCAAAAGAATTAGTTCTGCCTGCCTGTGTCAGTATCTCACACAATTTATCAGTTGGCCATTGAGTCCAATAAATCACTCAATCCAAAAGCATTGATTGAGTGCCAGCTTAGTCCAGGACTCTGTACTGAGTATGAGGGATCCCAAGACTAATGAGACAATCCAACCCATAAACTAAAGCCAGCTCCTTCACAATGGACCTGCCACGGAGTCATCTCTGGCCTCCGCTTTATGTTCTTCAATGAGGAGTAATCCATGGTACGATCCAGTGGAACATTTGCTAGGTTCTGAGTTTGAATTTTGGTCCCTTCCCTGGAACCCCATGGGGACAAATGACTGACCTTAGCTACAGTGCAGCAAGTTGTCCAATTCCTATTCCAAAATGAAGTGTTTGATGAGCTCCACGGTTCCTTCCAGTTCTAGATTTATGCCTAAAGAATCACTTAGTTTGAGAATTAAGAAGGGACCTCAGCACTACCTTGTTTAACTATCCCCATTGGGATATCCAATGGGTCCAGCCCAGCCCTTGAAGCTATGAAGTTCCTGATGTAGGTAACCCATTCCACTTTTGGAGAACTCTGATTTTTTGAGAGTTCTTCCTTCTATCTTTGCACCTGTTGTTCCTAGTTCTGTCCTTGGGGACAGACTCCATCTAGAACCTTTTTCCACAAGGCAAGTCTTCAAAAACTTAAATAAAGTCATCCCCCTTTGCCAAGTCTTCTCTTCATTCTAAAAATTTTCAGTACCTTCAAGTGATAGACTCAGGGCTCTGAATTATTCGCCCTGCTCCCCTCTGGACATTCTTCAGTTTGTCAATAATCAGACACACTCTTCAAGATGGGGTCAGAACCAGACCTCAAGAGCACCAGTGTGTGCTATTGTAAAGTACTGTTTATTACAGTGGGCCAACGCCAAGTCCTCTAAGCCCTCAGACTCCGATTTCTGTCCTTGAGAATGAGCCATGTTGCACCATAAATTTCATTTGACAGGCCTGGGTTAGGGAGAGCTACTGAGCAGAAGGCTGTTTCTTAATGGCACACAATGCCTATATTGTAGTTTTTTAAACTCTCAATAGGCATTTCTTATTCTTTCATAGATTTTATGAGAGATACTCCTACTGGTGCTGCTTTGTGCATTTAAGAATGAGTTTTGTCCAATCCAGAGTTTATTTTGTTGCCAAAGTTGTTTTTCTTAAATGCAGAATTGAGCATTTGACTGCCCTACTCAACCACATTAGGTTCATGTCTAAATTTATGTTTAAAGAATCACTTAGTTTGAGAATTAAAAGGCCCTCAGCACTTATCTCAACCACAATTAACTAAAGGATAAATGAAAAAATCCTAGTTCCCAATTATCTCTCCAGCCTCATTCTGTGTTACTACCTTCAATCTGAGCCAATGAGGACCCAAACTGACTAAATGGAGCTTGGCCTGGGACCCATTCATGGCCAATCAATGAGAATCTGATTGGTTTTGGTTTAAAGCCAATCCGGCCAATAAACCCCAAGAAATTTTGGGAGGGTTCAGAGGTGCAAAAGAGAGGAGAAACTGTGAGGGTCTTCCCCTTCCAGATTCATTCATTCACTCATTTATTAATTTAGATTTTTTTGGACTAGGTGAAACAGGAGATTCTTTGCAGTAATCACTACCTAGCCTTAATCACTGGTTGGATGTTGCCTCAGTCAAACTGAGACCTGTTGTAGACCTTCGCTTAAAAAGGCCAAGGTCTCCCATTGCATCCAGGGCCATCTCCAGCCATGCTGGTCCATATCTGGCCACTGGACCCCAATGACTCTGGACGTCTTTGCCCAGCCCTCCCTCACTTTAAATCCAATTCACTTCCCTGTCATGGAAGAACCTCCTCAATGTCCTGGTCACAACACAGCAGGGTTACTATCCTTCTCCTGCTCCTCAGTTTAATCAAACTGACCTCTCTTTTCCTCTCACATAACCCTCCTTTGTCTGATTAACTATCCTCCATTCCTGGAATACACTTTTGCCTCCCTTCTTCTTCCTCCTTTCCCCATCCCCCTCCCAGAATCCTTCTTTTCCTTCATGAAGTAGTTCTGGATTCTCCGACCTCGTTTTCTCCTTTCCTAGTTATCTGGACTTTCTTTACATTTGTTGTTTCTTTTTATTTTGTATGTGCTTATTTCTCCTATTAGACTGTTAGCTCTTTGAGGACATGGACTGTTTTCCTTCTATGTTTGTATCCCCAGCACTCAGTATAATGCCTGACATATAGTAAGTGTTTAATAAATGCTTATTGATGAATTAAATAACTAATCCTTACATGGACTGATAAAATTTGTAAATCACTTTGATCCTATAATTTCATATGTATCTCATGGGTGGCAAACAGATTGGAAAGCTGGGTCTCAGAGAAATAAACTCATTTGCCCAAATAGTAAATGGCAGAATAAGGATTTCTTAGCTGTGTGACCCTGGGCAAGTCACTTAACCCCAAATGCCTCAGCAAAAATTTAAAAAAGAAAGAAAGAAGAAAGAAAGTGCATCTTTCTGACCTTGGACCAAGAGCTATATTCACTACTCCATAAAGTGTATGGGATAATACATACACATATGTATATATACTTGTACATATGCCCCACATGTCATGTAATATGCATTGTGTGTAACCAGTTCCACAAATAACATTATATCTGATACCTACTTTTTTTACTGAGGCATTTGGGGTTAAATGACTTGCCCAGGGTCACAGAGCTAGGAAGTGTTAAGTGTCTGAGACCAGATTTGAACTCAGGTCCTCCTGACTTTAGGGCTGGTACTCTATCCACTGGGCCACCTAGCTGCCCCCTATTTTTTCTGAATGTGCAAATTCATATTTGTTTTGCTTGATTCCATGTTAAGACAAAAATTAATTACTTCACATAAAGCTATCTGAATCAATATCTATCTTCTGCTTTTTGTCTGTTTGTTAAATAGAATCCACAGCTTCAAAGTTACTCATCCCTCTTCTTCTCCTGATTGGCTGGATTGTGGGCTGTGTCATAATGATTTATGTGATCTTCTCTTGACAGAAGTAGGTGGTTTTGAGCTGAATATACATTTTTATACCAAGTAAACATCTAATGTAAAAAAAAATCAGCTTTTCCATTTTTACTAATCAAAGCTTCTATCATGCAGGAAAGAAGATGTCAGACTGAACTCTCTTAGAAGACCCAAGAAGAGAAATGGAAATGACTAATTAAAAATATTCCATCGATAAATACATTTGCCATCAGTTTTAAAGTTTTTTTTTTTTAACATCCTAGTGGTTTTAACCATTTTAGAAGTTTAAACACCCAAGAGGCTGCTTCTTCCTAATATTTTGGTTAATAATTAGGATAATAATTAGGTTGATAATTATGCAATCACCGAGTGCTTTATCAATAGCCTGAGGTGAGGTGGGGGGGGGATCTGAACAACCTGATATCTTATTGGTATGGTTAACTGAAACAAAGCATATATAGCATGTGCTAAACACGAGAATATAGTATATCTTTCTATTGACATCTTTTCTCTTAAAAAAATTGTTATTAAAACAAATAGGCACAATTGTTTAAAAGTAGCCATAGGATTAACCTGTTTTATATATATATATATATATATATATATATATATGAGAGAGAGAGAGAGAGAGAGAGAGAGAGAGAGAGAGAGAGAGAGAGTTCCTTGGGGGAGAAAAGTCTTATAATCAAACTCCATAACTTAAAGTCTTAGGAAGTGAACTGGGGCTCTGAGAAATTCTTTGATTTAGGGAGGATCACCTAAACATCAGTTGTCACATGCAAGATGACCTAGACCTTTTTGGTTTTGAGGCAGGTTCTCTATGTACCATACAGCATCTACCTACTGACCAAAACATTTGAATGAGACTACTTTTAATAAAGGATACTCAAATTAAAGATTGAAAGAAAAATAAACTCCTAGGTATAGTTAGGTGACTTATTAATTCTTAAACTCTTTTCTCTAAGTTTAAACCCTGATTTATAACTAAGGTTGGATTCAAGCCCACTTACTTGACTCAACAAATCACTAAGGTCCCCAGGCTTCAGTTTGCTCATCTGTAATATGAGGGGATTAAATTAGATCGCCTTTGAGCTTCTTTGTAAATTCTCAGTCTATCATGATCCTGCCATCTTTAATGGTTCTCCAAGACTTATACATCCTTGTCCTCAGTCTCAAAAAACCCAAACTCATTTTCCACCCAAACACTTTTTAGGTGGCTTTCCTTTGCCTTAGTTTGACCAATGATTTTCACAAGTTCCTTCTGATTCTTCTGCTCTCAATTACTAGAGGAGACCCCAAGGCTTGGATCTGATTTCATATACTCTTTTACAGTGGATGAGGAAATTAATCTTATGGATTTGGTTTGAAAGTGGGCGACAAGGATTATTATGATTGTCCTAGGAAAGTCAATAGATCATATTCTTCCATTTCTAAATCATTATTGGAGCCTTCAGGAGTCCTACATTTATTTTCCTTCCAAAGACAGAAATAAACAAGACAGAGCAACCATCATCTGTGTCTGTGTCTGCACCTTTCCCTCCTAATCAATAGGTTTCTTTTTCACCCTCTAGGGAAGGGCTTTCTTACCTGGCTTTTTCCTCTCTTTGAAGCCCCTGGTTGTGCCATTTCTCATTTGCACATATGTCTTAGTTATTCCTTTGAAACACAAAATAGCCAGTTCCTGCTTGACCGCATAGAGCCGAGCCCGACTAGTTATCATTTTTATAGAATATTCTTTTCTACAGACTGTAACACATTCACTTTTGAACCTTCCTACAAAGTAATTTCTCCCCAGTAAGAGCTGTATTTATTTTATCCATATTCTACCTCCAGGGCCTATGTCAGGTTCCATTGCCTCTATGAAAATGGTGACCTGAATATCTACTGATCAATCCTTTTTTCCCACTTCTTTTATATTTTTTTATCCCAATTCATATTTATACCTTACTATTTAATTGCTAATTTACTGCATTAATTTGAAATGAAATATAGCATTTTAATATGATTATTTCCCACTCTACACTCATGCTTCCATGTGGCTTGGTCTTATTTCTGTTTTTAGACTGTGAGTTCTTACCCATCAGTGCCTTCTAATACTTGGAACATAGTAGGCACTAAATACATGCTCATTGGCTGATTTATTTTATTGATCCACTATATCTATTACTAGTATCATTTTTTTCATGCAGTATTTATATTTATAGCTAGGGCTATTGAAATCCTCCCCACTGAAGCTGCCAGTTCAAGACGGGTCAAGACTCAAATAAGTGATTGGTACTCAGTGTCCAGCACAGCCTTGATAGGAATGAGTTAGTCAGAGCTTGGTTTCTCAGGACCAGGTTGGGTTGGGTTGGGTCTATTTGCTTTCCACTGAGGTCTGGAGAGCAACGCAATGCCTTGAAGCTCAATGTTCTCCCCTTATTTATGCCCTGGTGTGAGAGAGGGGAAGGTAAGAGAAGAGAACACAGACCTTCCTTATCTCCCACCATGACTTTATCTTCAGTTGGACCATTTCAGTTGGACTTCCTTCCTTCCACCCCTTGCAGCATCAGAGGCCAGACTCTAAGGGAAGAGGAAGAAGATTTCTTTTCTCTCTCTCTCAACCATCCCCAGATAAATTCTCCCTAGGTAGGAGGATTCTCATCTATTCCTCAGCTCGCCCGTAGGTAAATTACCCAGGTATTTTTCAAGCCTCTTAATCTGTGCCTTAACTTAATTTAAAAAATCATTTCTGAATTCTCTAACTTGAATTATTTTACCTCACAAAATAAGACTTTAATATTTCTTTTTAAAAATATGACTTCATTATTTTGAAACCCAGCTTGTGCTCTTTCTCCCCATCCTCAAAAATCATTCAGGATATGAGACAAATAACTTTATTCAGATCACATATTGGAATAGAAATGGGCAAAAAAAAAGTTTTTTTTTTTAAAAGTCTCTTCTCAATATCTGGAGAAATGGATGAATATAGATTAATCTTTTCACATATATAAAAACACTCTCCCTAAGCCACCGAGACCATTGTTGGCAGAGCAATTCTCAGGGGAGATTGAAAGAAATGAGAAGCGGGATGCAGAGAAAGGGAATCTATTTAGACAAATATGAGCAAAAGTTTCAGATGAGGTCTCGATCTCAGGGCTTTGTGATTAAATGAAATGATAGAGGGCATTTTAGTGTCTTTTTAACATTTGGTAGAGGAAACATCGAACCCATTAAACACAACCCATTAAACACAGCTCCCCATATTAAGTCAGAATGGCTAGATAATGTGCAGTCTTTATTCTGGCTTGACAATGGTTTCTTTTAGAAGCAGTTGGATGAAAAAGAAGGTGGAGGAAGGAGGCTGCCATGGTGGAGGAAGAGGAGGGAACAGTGAAGACACAAAAATACATTCTCTAGGATTTTTTTTAAAGGAAAAAAAAACCCAAGGGATTAGACTAAGGAATACTTAATTCTGGCAGGCACCTGGGGAGGAGAATGAAGTCGATACAACATTTCTGTGCTCTTGCTTTGGGTAACATGATTTGAATTTTTGATTTGCAAAAATGAGATGTTTTGCCCAGCAGCCAGGTTGTGCAGTGGTTAGAGCACTGGGCCTGAAGTTGGAAGAACTGAGTTCAAATCCAGCCCTCAGACACTTCCTACTTTTGCATCTCTTTCTGTCCCAGTTTTCTCAACTATGGGGATAATAGCATGTAACTATCACGATTGTTTCAAGGATCAAATGACATAATCTTTTTAAAGCATGTAGCACAGTGCCTGCTTGGCACATAGTAGGTGCTTAATAAATGCTTGTCCCTTTTCTTTTTTTCTTCTTTCCCCCATCCCACCTGGTACATCTTGTGCAATCAAAGGACAAGTGCACAGAGAACCTGCTTTCTGGGAATTGTGACTGTACACAGGATACTACCGATAAGAGCAGCTAGGGGCACCATAGTGTAAAAAGTGCCAGTCGTGGAGTCAAAAAGATTCATCCTCCTGAGTTAGAATCCAGCCTCAGACACGTACTAGTTATGTGACCCTGGACAGGTCACTTAACCCTGTTTGCTTCAATTTTCTCATCTGAAAAAGATCTGGAGAAAGAAATGGTGAACCACTCGTGTCTCTGCCAAGAAACCCAAATGGGATCACAAAGAGTTGGATACAGCTGGAAAAAACCCAGTCACCAAAGTACGAATAGTGGCTAGCACCTGTCTCCCAAAGGTTTTCTATGTGCTCTCAATCGGTCTTTGTAACAACCCTCTGAAGCAGGTGCCATTATTATCCCCATTTTATAGAGGAGGGAAGGAGGGATTAGAGAGGTTAAAACTGATACCAACCCTAGTTCTCTATAAAGCCTTCCAATCGATAGAGCTCTGGAAGGGTCTTTAGAGGCATGTGGTCCAAACCCCTCATTTTACAGTGGAGGAAACTGAGCTCAAGAGAAATGAAGGGTCTTGTCTGAGAGGTAGGATCTCAATCCTCTGACTCCAAATCTGTCTAGCATCATTTCCACTCCATCCCATTCTTCCATCAAGAGACAACTCCATCTTGAATATGTTTTTGGTGCTGAAGGAAATTGAATCTCTGTCTATCTGCCTCTGTCTCTGTCTCTGTCTCTGTCTCTGTCCCTCTCTCTCTGTGTTTGTGTCTCTCTCCTTTTCTTCTCCCTCTCTCTGTCTCTCTGTCTCTTTCTGTCTCTCTGTCTCTCTGTGTGTCTTTCTCTCTGTCTCTGTCTCTGTCTCTCTCTCACACACACACACACACACACACGGAATTTTGAGTTGGCTCAGGTTACCTG
Organism: Myrmecobius fasciatus; assembly: GCA_023553655.1. Taxonomy (NCBI): domain Eukaryota; kingdom Metazoa; phylum Chordata; class Mammalia; order Dasyuromorphia; family Myrmecobiidae; genus Myrmecobius; species Myrmecobius fasciatus. The sequence goes on along the minus strand of JAJPUD010002679.1, from coordinate 167,864 downwards.
TCCTATGAAATTGTGCCAGTAGCTGAGACAGCATGGGAGTTGGCTAGATAAGGGTTTTTGTGCCATTGCTCTCCCCTGGGTGATCACTTTTCTGTTTGGCCATTCCATCTCAGTCTCCTTTGCTAATTAATTCTCCAAGTTACACACTCTAACTCTGGGTGTCCCTAGAGATTCTCACCTTGAGCACCTTTTTCTTTTCATTCTATATTCTCTTGCTTGGTGACTTCACCAGCACCCATGGGTTCAATTGTGATATCAGTGCAGATGATTCCCAGGGATAAATCTATATTATCTCTCTCTGTATATACATATATATGTGGTTTTGTGTTTATATACACTATATTATGTATAAGTATATATATATATATATATATATATATTCTCTCTTCTAAGTTATAATCACTCATTTCTCACTACCTCTTGGACATCTCAAAATGCATATCAATCCCACAAGTCTCAAGCTCAGTGTGTCCAAAATGGAACTCATCTTCTTTTTCCCCCAGACCTCTCCTCTTCTAACTTTGCTCTTGCTTTCAAAGGCACCAGCCAGGCCAGCCACCTTGGTAACCCCCTCAACTTCTTCTTCTCCATCACACTACATATCCACTCCATCACCAGTTTTTGTCCAGAAAGCTTTCACAGTATACTTCTGTCTACACACATAGCTACTACTCCAGTCCATATTCTCATCGTCTCTTGCGTGGGCTACTGCCCCCTGTTCTCTACCTGCCAAAAGTTGTTATATTTATTCACCCTTTACTTATCCACTGACATTAATTCCTCTCCCAACCCCCCCAGAATATAATGCCCTTAAAGGCAAGGACTCTTGATGTTCGTGCATCTCCTGAGCTTGTGTCATAACAGAATTAGAATATTAGAATAGTTGTTAAGGGACAATTAGTGGGAGATTCCAAGACCAGAGCATGAACTGCCACGTGCAATAATCTAGAAATCTTTGAAGTTAAAATTATTTAAACATCAAACGACTCACTGACAGAGGTCGTAAAAATGATGCAAGAGTAAACCGAAAAACTACATTTTCTTCTTTTCTCCCTTCATGCAGTTGAACTCTTTCCTCAGTGCAGGAAAAAAAATAAGATAAAACATGGATATTATCTGCATTCATTCAGGAAGCCATGAGAATTTTGGGAAAAAAAATAATGAACAGCAGCGGATTAATCTTTCCAACTTCCCTTCTCAGGTTGGATAGCATGTGGAGTCTGAGAAAGGGAAATAATGTAAGTGACTGAGTAGAGGGGAAACTACAGAGACCAGATCTCTGAAGTGATTCACCCAAATTAGGGATGAACCTTAAGCAACCTGAGTTAGACTCTATCCCCTTTGGACATCAGCTCAAGAACTGTTTCCTGGTAATTATCTGGAACTCCTTGTGCTGTATGTTTAGGCTATATTCCCCCTTCCCCACTTCCCAACAAAGGCCATTAGGTCATTAAAGTATTAATGAAGCTTGGCTTATGACTGCTTGGTCTAAATACCCTGAACGGTAATCTGGTAGTGCAGTTAGATGGTGGGTTCATGGGAAAGAGATAGATAAGACAGGCAAAGCATTTATTAAGTGCCTACGGTGTACCAGGCACTGGGCTAATCCCTAAAAGCATAAATATAAGCACAAAACAAAAGCAATTCTTTTTTTAAAGCAGCTTATATTCTATAGACAACACATAAGAACAATGAAAGCTGGAGGCAGAGAGGGAAGATGCCCCATGTCTGAGCATGGCAGACATGTCCAGAAAGTCAGGAGCAGAATACGGGTGAAGTGAGCGTGGGTGGCCTGAACAAGTGCTCAAATGGAAGTTCTGGGCAGGAATTCCCCAATTGGAAAAAAAGGAAACAATCATTCACTAAGTGCCTACTATGTGCCGGGCACTGTACTGTATCAATGCCATTTGATCCTCATAACAACTCTGAGAGGGAGGTGCTATGTTACAGATGAAGAAACTGAGGTAAGAAGAAATGAAGGAACTTGCCTGAAATTACACAGTGAGGGCCTGAGGCTGGATTTGATTCAGGAATCCTTGACTTAAGGTTCAGCACTCTATCCATTGTGACATCTAGCTGTCTTTGGGGAGGGAAGGGTTCATGGGATTCAGAGGTGGAAGAAACTTTGGAGAGCAATAATCCAACTCCCTCATTTCACAGATGAGAAAATGGAGGTCCTGATAATTGTAGTGATTTGTTTGTATTCATAAAAGATTCAGGGAGCAGCTAGGTGGTGCAATGGATAGAGCACCAGCCCTGAAGTCAGGAGGACGTGAAAACTTCCTATTTCTGTGACCCTGGGCAAGTCACTTGACCCCAATTGCCAAAGAAAGAAGGAAGGAAGGAAGGGAGGGAGGGAGGAAAGAAAGAAGGAAGAAAGGAAGGAAGGAAGGAAAGAAGGAAGGAAGGAAGGAAGGAAGGAAGGAAGGAAGGAAGGAAGGAAGGAAGGAAGGA
>JAJPUD010002679.1:0-158632 GCA_023553655.1 Myrmecobius fasciatus | reverse complement strand
TCTCTCCCTCCTTCTCTCCCTCCTTCTCTCCCTCCTTCTCTCCCTCCTTCTCTCCCTCCCTCTCTCCCTTGCTCTCTCCCTCCTTCTCTCCCTCCCTTCCTCCCCCTCTCTCTCTCCCTCCCTCTCTCCCTCCCTTCCTCCCTCTCTCCTTCCCTCCCTCCCTTTCTCTCTCCCTTCCTCCTTCTCTCCCTCCCTCTCTCCCTCTTTTCCTTCCTTCCTTCCTTCCTTCCTTCCTTCCTTCCTTCCTTCCTTCCTTCCTTCCTTCCTTCCTTCCTTCCAGTCCACTGCTTACTTTTTTCTTTGTAATTGTATAGAATCAACTTCTATTTCAATACTGTTTGGTCAACACTTCATTAGAACATTAGTTTATTCCCTGCTGAGCATGAAATTAAAGAAGTTTCCAAAGTTTCCGTCTCACCCAAAGCTTGTGTCTTCCAGATGGATTGTTAATCCCTTACTTCTCAAATGACATCATTATTATCATCATAACTGGTATTCAACTTGGCCTGTTTTACACTTTTCACAGCTGATTAATTGCTGATTAATTGATTAGCAATATAATGGGAAAATAACCAGTTCCCTCAGTTAGATTTCTCCAAAAGCGTTTATGGAATATGAAATGGTAGTCCCATTGGGTCTTCTCTACTTCTTTTTGGTTTTATTTGGGGGATTTGGGGAGGTTTTATTGGTTGAGATTTAGTTTCTTAAGATGGCAATGATAGCAATTCCTTTATTGAGGTCACGTGATTGTTTTAAGATAAAATGAGTCAATATCTGGAAAGCTGTTATCACATGCCCCGACACTAGTAAATGCTATATAAACATTTATTCCTTCCCTCTCCTCCCATTAAAAATATCCTGGATCTCCCGAGGCCACTGAGGAATGAACCTCGACTTCCAACCCTTCTGGCAATGGCTCCTGGGACCCTATGGGGTGCCTGGTCCCAGGGGCCAGAGGCTCCCATGTTGGCTCCCTGGTGATGTTCGCAGGGATTCAACCACCAGATGGCATCCTCTGTGCACCTATCCTGTCTTCACACCACAGACATTAAGCAGTCATCCAGGGAGCCTGGGCAAGGTCTTCATCCTGGTCCTTGTTAGGGCAATAGCTGGCGTCCCAGTGGCTCTTTATGGTCCTTTGAGCTGACCGCCCTGGAGTGAGACATTTCCTGGAAATGAACATTTTCTGTGGTACATAGTGTATATTTTCGCTGGTTTAAAGATAACAACTATCCCCTTCCCTCCATCACACACACACACACACACACACACACACACACACACACACACACACTTTTAGAGTAAAGAATCCAATGTCACATGGGGATCACCTTAACTTTTCTCCCCCAAATAAAGGTAAGATGGGGTGATGGAAAGACTCCTGAACCTGAAAATAATGAAGAAATGGGTTCAAATCATTTTCCCCATTCAGTGTGCATTTATTAAGTGCCCCCTGCCCTTTGTTGGGTTCTCTCATTATAAATGCAGGAGGATTTAGAAAAGAAAAAGAAAATTACATGAGCAGAGAGCTGTGTGTGTGTGTCTGTCTCTCTCTCTGTGTCACTATCTCTTTCTGTCTTTCTGTGTCTCTTGGTTTCTTTCTCTCTGTCTCTCTGTCTCTATCTCTCCGTCCCTCTTTGTTTCTTTCTCTCTGTCTTTGTCTGTCTGTCTGTCTCTCTCTCTCACACACACACACACAAACACTCTGTTCAAACTGTCCTGGCCATTCTGTGGAATGACTATCTCCCCCAGCCCAAATTCTTTCTAGTCCCTCTTCTCAGAATATTGCTCCCCTGCCCCCATGACCCACATCCTCCGAGACCGTGATTGGCTAGCTCACTGGGAGAACAGCTTTAGATTCCCTGTATCTTGCCATTTAAAGAATCTCTACCTTAAAGTGAGAGTCCTGGGCTGGCCGATGCCAGTGGTGCTCAAACTTTCCCACAGTGGCAGAACAATTCAGTTTACGTGACATTTTGGCAGAAGTCTGACAGCAATAGTTTCTAAAATTTATTATTTTTTTAATTAAGAAAACAAACTAGATGGGGCAGCTAGGTGGCACAGTGGATAGAGTACCAGCCCTGAAGTCAGGAGGAGCTGAGTTTAAATCTGGTCTCAGACACTTACCATTCCCTAGCTGTGTGACCCTGGGCAAGTCACTTAACCCCAATTGCCTCAGCAAAAAGCAAAAAAAGAAAAAAGAAAACAACCTAGGGTTCACTTAAAATGACAACCGCCCCTGCCAATTCAGGATGTTTCAGGTTTCCTAGCAGCACAGACTAAAAAACACAAACTCATGGATATGGACAGCTTGTGATTTGTCCTATTTGATCTCCTCCTTAAGCTGCTTGGGCTCCCTATTAATCCTTCCCTCCTAGAGTAGGCGACGGGTCATTCAAGTCAGTCTTTTTATTTTTTATAAGAAAGAGTAGGAAGCACTAAAATCTGTAAGTCATTACACTGTGAAGCAGTCGGCCTGTGATGGTAAAATGAAAAGAGAACAGAATTTGAATGTCTGCTTCAAACCCTTCACTATTCACTGGGCAAATTGCTGACACTGAACTTCTATTTCTCTAACTGCAAAATCAAGGGGTTAGTCTACATGACTTTGAAGTTTCCTAATTTTAAATTAGAACTTCTTACCCTAGAATCTGTATATGTATATATATATATATATATGTATATATATATATACACACACATACATATATACACACACACATATATACACACATATATCTATACACATACATATATGTATACACACATGTGTATGTACACATATACATATATGGGCATGTAGATGTATACATACACACACGTATACATATGTGGAGATATATATATACATATACATATGTAGATATACACATATATACTTATAAATTTGTATATTTGTAGATATACATACATATATAATTTCAATCTATTTGGCTTTCTTTAAAATTTTAATTAATTAATTTAATTAACTTAAATTAAAATGTGATTTTGAGAAGGGGTCACTAGGAGTCTCCAGACTGTCCATGGCCCAAAATGGGAAGGACTCCTGCTTCAGATAATATAAAGCTTTTCACTCCTGTTCCCTGAGATCTAGAGAAGGCCAGACGGGCCACCTCGGTACACAGTGTCCCGAGCCAAGTACCTCATTTTTCTCCGCCCAGTGTTACTAAGTTATCCTTAGAAGGATATCTATGTTCATTCCAGTTTGCTTTGTAAGTGAACCTGTTCTTTTGAGTCATCATCAGTTCTCACTGCTTGCTTCTTTTTGGTTGCTCTCCCTTCTGAGATTCATGGCCTCCTCCATGCCCTCAGATGCTATGGACCATGAGTTCTCCCTTGATTAGTCTATTCTTTTTTTACTTAGCTCTGCTGAAAAGCTGAACTGGTTCTACCGTACCCAAGTGCATGTGGGCACTGGCTTCCAGTAGGGGGAAGGCAGCTATCCTATGTTCACTGATGGTTGGTGATTGCTGTGTTCTATCTGGAGGGAACAGACAGTGACTGCGGCCATCACATAATTAGTGTTTTCTCCCATGGCCCCTGTCAGAGGACTCTTTGATCCTCCTTTCTTCCCTGTGATGGGCCCTGGAAAGATCAGATAAATACCAAAAATAAAAATCATCGGATGGATGGAATGGCTTTCAGGGAGAAGACTTTGACTTGGGAAGGGCTATGATTGAAATCTATCAAATCTCACCGGACACACAATCGTCCATGAAACATATCATCAAACATTTAGAAAGCTTATCTAGTGCTTCCCTGCACCCCGGAGCTGGAGATCCCACTTGTGAGATGAAAAGGAAATGTTTAGAACCAATGAAAATGGTTCGTTGGCTACTTAATTGGCCATTGCTAGAATGAAACAGATCCTTGATATCATAAATTCATAGATTTGGAGTAGGAAGAAACTTTTTTCCCCTCATTCAATGGGAATTAAGTGACTTGATCAGGGTTACACATTGAAGTGTCTAAAGTCATATTTGAACTCAGGTCCTCCTGACTTCAGGGCTGGTGCTCTATCCACTGTGCCACCTAGCTGTCCCTAGAAAGAGAATTTAGAAGAATATCTTGTAGAAACTCCTCATTTTACAGATGAGGAAACAGAGTCAGCAATGCAGATGGTAATAACAGCGGTGATCTTTGAACTCCATTCCTCAAATTAAAAATCTAACACTCCTTCTGGTTGCTGCTTTCTTGGAGCCCATCCCAGTAAGGGAAATGTCCCAAAGGCTCTACCATCTTGCAAATATTTGATATGTACAAGGCAATAGACTATAAGCTCTTAGAGGATAGGGACCATTTCTCTTTGTATCCTTGGCACCTGGGGCAAAACCCTAGTACATAATAAATGCTCCTTACATTAGATTTTATTTTTATATTCTTGGTGTCTAGAGCAATACCTACCACACAGTAATTGCATAATAAATGCTCCTTAAATTGTATCCTTATATTCTTGGTGTCTAGAGCAATACTGGCCACATAGTAGGTGCATAATAAATGATCCTTAAATCGGATTTTATCCTTATGTCCTTGGCATAGAGCAATACCTACCACACAGTAGGTACATAATAAATGCTCCTTAAATAGATTTTATCCTTATATTCTTGGCGTCTAGAATAATACCTACCACACAGTAAGTGTATAATAAATGCTCCTTAAATTAGATTTTATCCTTATATTCTTGGCGTTTAGAGCAATATCTACCACACAATAAGTGCATAATAAATGGCTTGATATGCATTAAGAAATAATAGCACGACTAGTACTCCCACTTACAATCTCATTGAACACACACACACACACACACACACACACACCCCTGCATGCTGGTATAGGATAAGCAGGTTAGGGTTTCACGTCCTCTAAGATCTATTTCTAAACTCTCATCCTATGACCTCTGCTACTCTAATCCTATGTGAGAGCAAACAGGCTTTCTCCCAGATGAATAAGGCTGCCTTCTGACCGAATAACCCTGGCTTCGTGGAGCTGATAAGAAGGATCCTGGTACATGATCCTTGCCTTCACGGTGCCATTAACAGCTGTTGCAAAATCCCCAAACTCGGCTCTTGCCAGACTCCTGATCTCTGAGCCCAGAAAACAAAGCTATGAGTCAGAGTTAATATTATCGGTCCCTGAGATGCCCGTGGCGAGAGCCTCACACAGTTCGAGGGAAAGCAGGGCAAGTGCAGGGAGACTCAGCAGTCTCTGTTTGGAGCCCAATGTGGCCACAAAGTATTCTTGCCATCACTCAAGTAAGTTTTCGGTGAAATACACATGTACACAAACACACACATCCACATCTCTAAGGTCCTTTCCATCTGGTCTTTTAAGTCAATATCCTTCCGGCTATCTGTCAAAAAGTTCTTCCTGAAGGTCTTCTATTTACCTTCTTCGTTCTCTCTCCAAGGACACACAATAATACTTTATATTCCTTCTCTTTATATTTCTATGTCTGTTGCCTCCCTTGATAGAATATAAGCTTCATGTCAGTAAATGTTGTTTGCTCTTTGCTCTTGTACCCCCAGTGTCTATTTCCAAACACCATTGGTACTTAATAAATGCTTGCTGATGGATAAATTTATATGTATAAGTGCTGTGTTGGATATTATCTGGGATAATAATAAAAACTGTTCTTCCTTCAATCTGTCAGCAGGCACTGTGCTGGGCATGAGGAAGACAAGGAAAAAGAATGGAACAATCCCTATTCCCAAGTAATCTACACTCTAATAGAGGAGATAATGACATACACACACATGTGCATGTGTTTATATGTATACATGTATAAATAAATGCATATAAATATATAATGTATACATGTGTGTACAACATAAGTGTAAAGTCAATGCATACATAAAGTCAATATATTCAAAGCTGTTAGATCCAAATTTATGGGAGGTGGAGTACTAGCGATTGGAGGGATCAGGAAAAGCTTCTCCTGCGTGAGGATCAAAGAAGCGCCTGTAGAAGAGGAACGAACGTCCATCGAGACTGGTGACAGATGTGGGGGCCAGTATGGGAAGGGCAGGGAGATGACACGGACGCATTGAATATGATGCAAAGGCAGACGTGGCGTATCAGACTGTAAGCTCCATGAGGCGAGGGATTGTTTCTTTTTCCTTGTTTTCCGTCCAGTGCCCTGAGTTTTGCAGAGAACAAGCGTTCTGTGTTCAAGCATAAGCAGAAGTATTATGAGGGTTAAGGGTCCATCAGATCAAGGAAGCCTTCAAAGGGGGGTAGTTTTGAAATTGGCTTTGAAATTCCCATAGGATTTTCAGTCATGGAGGTTTTTAAGGATTTGGGGGAGGAAGTTCCAAGCATAGATACCAAGTTGGGGAAGAATAAATAATACAGCTTGGTTGCACAAAGATTTCATAAAGGGGAAGATCTGAAGAAAACTTTTAAAGACAGGTTGGGTCCAGATGTCGGAGTGAATTGAATGTCAGGCAAAGAATCTTGAATTTTAGTAATATAGGCCTTGGGGAATCTCAGAATAGATATCAGAGTTATGGATTCTCAAGATGAATCTGGTGGCAACGTGTAGGATAAATGGGAGAAAGAGAAACCAGAGAGAGGAGAGACTATTAGGAGGCCCCTGTCGTGATATAGACTGCTGTTAATGTGGGCTTTAATTAGCAGTGGAGGGGAAAAAGGGAGGATGGATGCCAGACACATTTCAGGGTGGAAACAGAGCACACCTGATGACTGATTGCATGTTGGGGTGTGGAAGAGGAATAAGAGAAATCAGAGAAAGCTGATTTAAAAGTAGATTATTTGTGTTTTGTTTTTAGACTGGATTTGTGAGTTTATTCCCAGTGAAGAAATTCCCCAAATCCAATTCTGCCTCTGAAACATATTAGCTCTGGGACCTGAGTAAGTCCCTTCCTCTTGATGACTTGATTTCCTTAGCTACAAAATGAGGGATTCCAGATTTAGCTGATCTCTTCACTCAGAGCCCTCTATCACTGGAGCGCCATTTAATTTGTCAGTGCAGTGGATAGAGCAGCAAACCTAAAGTCAGAAAAACTCTTCCTCTGTGTTCTAACATAGTCTCAGATACTTCCTAGCTATGTGACTTTGGGCAACTCACTTCCCCTTCTTTGCCTCAGTTTCCTTATTTGTAAAATGAGCTAGAGTAGGAATTGGCAATACCCTCCAGTGTCTCTGCCAAGGAAACACCAAATGGGGTCACAGAGAGTTGGACATAAATGAAATGCCCGAAAACGACAAATCAGGCACAAGCCCTAACTAATGAGTCCTAGATCCTTCCCTTGTACACTCAGGCTGACCCAGAGTCCACCTTTGCCACCAGGACAATTCTATTCCTGCTCTTGTTCAATTCAACAAATACAATTCCACACGTGGTTATTGAATATTGATGTTGCAAAAGGCACTGGGTGAAGCGCTGGGCATATGAAATCATATGGTGAATGAAAGGTGAATGTTGAAAATTATCTTTGCATGTATTTTGAAAATAAAAAGCTATTAAATTTAAAAAAAAAACAAGGAAAATAGAAGAGGAATGAACCTAAAACAAAATAAAACAAGAATAACTCCACTGAATTTAGTGTCAGAGAACACAAGTCCCAATTCTGGCTCTGCTATTTACTATGTGTGTGACATAAGCCAAATTGCTCAAACTCTCAGGCTTTTCATTTCTCCCAGCACCTCTAGGGAAATCCAAACCATTAATTAATTAGGTGATCACTGGGTCCCTGCCTTCTCTGAATGCTCTGGGCCTTAAGAGGAGCCACTTCCAGGAGGGCCATTCCTGAGTTTGCTGATTAGGGTTTACACCGTCCTGTGGGAAACCTGCTACCCTCTGGGCCCCTTGAGGGGGGAAGGATTCAGGAGACCCCCAGCTGTCAGCCTCCAGAAAGCTGTTCATGGTGTCTTTGATACCCCCACTTTGCTGCACTAGGGAAGTTGTACAACTTGGTCCTTGAAGGGAGAACTGGATGTCAAAGTGACCTTGACATCTTCAAGTACAGAAAACCAACGCCAACTAGGCAGATAGACAGGCCAAAGTCCCTCTAGAGTTAATCTGTCCTGGATTTGGCGGATGGCAAAAGAGACTGACCCTAACACAGCTAAGAAGCATCCTAATGTAAAGGATGCTTCAGTAGGGTTACTTCAGCTCTTTATTATCATCAAGCTGGTCCTCCAGGTGGCTAAGGAACGCCCTTTGCTGCCATTCCTTCCTCCTAATATTTGCCTCTGCTCATTTCCCCGCTCAGTAACCCATCTAATAAATAAGGCAGAGGAAGCAGAGGCAAAATCCGAGGTAGTTGGAGATTCTCCGCAATGTATTAGGAACCCTGGTAATAGGTATCTAATGAGAAAGAGGCTGAAAACTCTGGGCTAACAGGAGACTTTGGGATTACCTGCAGATTTTGTGTGTGTCTGCCAGACCTGGCGATAAAAGATGGGAATTAACTGTATCCAAAAGGTGAAGATGTCGAAATTAATTAGCAGAAGATAGACTTGTGAGAATTAAGGAGTAATACTTTCTCTGTGTTAGCATTCATAGGATCATAGATTCAAAGCTGAAAGAGACCCAGGACATCATACCGTCCAGCCTTCTCTTTTGAAGATGAGAAACTAAGGCCCAAAGAGCTGAAATTATTTGTTCTAAGTCATAAAGATGGCCAGAATTTGAACCCAGATCCTGTGCATATTGATTCCGGATTATGTTCCCACTGTTCCAATCTGATGCAGAGATAGTTATGGAGTCAAGATGATTTGAGTTCAAATCCTATCATTGATCCAGAAAAGCTCTATGATCATGGAAAAGATTTTAATTTGCCAATGCCCCCCAGATAACTGAGACTCAGTGACAGATGGGTCATTGATAACCCTTACTAGAAGAAGTTTCTGCACTATGCGATCCTGAGCTAATCAACCTCTCTGGGCTGGCCTTAATTTCCTAATTTTCAAAATGAGGACTTCATGGCCTCTAAGGTCACTTCTAGCTGTAAATCTCTGCTTTCTGCCCTCCTAGATGGTGGACTCAGAGATTGCTCTGGGACAGATCTCCTGTACAAGGTAGGATTTTAAAGTCTGAAAAGCCAGGAATTGGAGGGGGGTTCCAAGTGGAAACTCTTTGAGGACAGGGACTATTCTGTTTCTGTCTTTGTAAATCCAATGCTTGACACATAATAGGTGCTTAAGCATTCATTTGATTGATTAAGCCCCCAAATAATTACATTTGGACATAAATTAGAACTTTTGATCTTAAGTCATGACTCAACTGATTTCTTTTTTTTTTTTTTTGGCAAAGATGCTTGAGTGTTTTGTCATTTCTTTTTCCAGCTCATTTTATAGATGGGGAAACTGAGGCAAGCAAGGTTAAGTGATTTGACCAGGATGACATAGCTGGTAAATAAGTGTCCCAGGCCAGATAGGAATTCAAAAAGATGAGCCTTTCCTAACTCCAAGCCTGGTGTTCTATCCATTGCACCACCTAGCTACTCAAAACTAGCCCTAACAAAGATAATTTCTAAGTGCAAACTTAATTTCTAGATCCTCGGCTTTAGATATGAACTTGGACCAGTTATTATTTCTTCTTCTAACCAGCATTTCTCTTTCTTTTTTAACATCTTGTGCCTCTCCATAGCTACCATCTACCAAAATGATTTTTGGAGATGGTCTTGGAGAGTCGCTGTTTGGAAATTTTAATCAACCTGGTCTGGATTGGTGAGGGTTCTCTTCAAAATTAACTAGGTTGCTTTTAGGATGAGGACATATCCCCAGGCCTATTCCTGAAACCATTTTACCTCAGTGTGACCTGCCAGAGTCTATGTACTCAGTTGGCATTCTCTTGAATCCAAGATAGGCTCCATAGTGCTCCAAGATGAAAAATACAAATGAGGATAAATGATGAGCATCAAAGTAGGACCTTCATCGAAGGGGCCAGGATAAATCTCATCCAAGTCCAGTAAAGAATTTAGCCTAGAGAATAGGAGGTCAAAACAATAATTAGAGTTCTTTTATATCTTGGAATAAATAGATTGTTATTGTTGTTTTGGAGGATTTTTTCTGAGGGAAATACTGATCCTCCCTGTTTATAGTCTGAACAAGATAAAAATGGGCTTAAAATAAACTAAACATGATTTTATCTGGATATAAAGAAGAATTTCTTGACATCAGAATGGAAAAATTCTAAAAAGGGCTATTGATGAGGGTTGCAGAGTGTCCCTGGAAATTTCCCAGGGGAAATAACACAATGTTCTTGACAATTTGCATCAGTCTTCTGGAGAGAGATATTGGTGGCAGACATTTTATTTTAAAATGTCACCAAGCTTAGATTCAGAGAAGGGTAAGAAAACGCACCTCTTCTCTCCCTTCCTGGCAAAGATGTGGGACTGTGGATGAGAAACATTGCATATACTGTTAGATGGGATCAATGGATTGCTTGTTATATTGAATTCCTTTGTTTTTTTTTTCTTTTTTTAAAAAAAATCTGTTATTAGGAAGGGCTTGCTGAGAAGAACTGGGATAATATATTTTAAAAATAAAAGTGATATGAAAACAAAAAGGAATTAAAAGATAAGACAGCAAATTGTATATTTACATCCTACTTTATTAAATGCTTTGTTCATATAAGCCTTATAAAGTAAGAGATCATACAAGGCATATTCATATATCATGTTGAGCTTTAACAGATACTTATTACATATATCATCTAGGAAGTGAAGAAGACAGAGCTTTCTCTGTACCTAGAACTCACCCAGTCAATATAGCTTTTTCTTGAATCCAAGTTAGGCTCCATGATGGTCCTCCATGATGAAAAGTACAAATGAGTATAAATGATGGGTGTCAAAGGAGGACTTTCATCAAGGGGACCAGGAATAAATCTCATCCAATTCCAGTAAAGAATTTAGCCAAGGGAATAGGAGGCCAACAACAACCTGAGTTCTTTTATATCGAGCCGGTGAGTTCAAAACCAGCTTCCTTTAATTACTGATTGTGTGACCCTGCAAAAGTCAATTAATCTCTCTTAGTCTCAATTTTCTCATCTGTGAAATGGGAATAAAAACCACACCTTCCTCAAAGGGTTGTATGTCAACTAATGAGATAACATATGTAAAGCTCAAAGCACTATATAAATGTTAACATCATCATCACTTCCTTTGATCCATCCTAAAGTCTTACAAATTCAGTTCTACAGTGATTACTATTTTGTGTTAGAATGCAAAAAGAAAGAAAGAAAGAAAGAAAGAAAGAAAGAAAGAAAGAAAGAAAGAAAGAAAGAAAGAAAGAAAGAAAGAAAGAAAGAAAGAAAGAAAGAAAGAAAGAAATGAAATGAAATGAAATGAAATGAAATGAAATGGATGGACCCTACCCTGAAGGAACTTCCATTTTTACAGAGGAGCTTCAATTTCCTCTTCGTTGCATTGTATTACATCAAAATTTCAGAGACCATGAATTTGAGAGGACTCATTAATTTTCTGGATGGCCAAATTAGAAGTGTAGGGTAGGAGAGATATGGTTATCCAATAGTTGTGAAAAAGACGCGGAAGCATTAGGAGATTTCGAATTGAAGATGAATCAAGATTGTGATGAGGCTGCCAAGAATTTCATGAGGTTTTCGACAGTGTTCCCATAAATTCAGGATTGAATTCAAGCAACATTAATATTTCCCTGAACTCTGCTCTGATCAGATCGCATCCTGAGTCCTGTGCTCAGTTCCCAGAACTGCATTGAAAAAATGCCATTGAGGATTCATGATCTAGGCATAAAGAATGATATTATAAACAAATTAGAACAATGTAGGATGGTTTACCTCTCAGACCTGTGGAGGGGGAAGGAATTTGTGACCAAAGAAGAACTAGAGGTCATCATTAATCACAAAATAGATAAGTTTGACTATATCAAGTTGAAAAGTTTTTGTACAAACAAAATGAATGCAGACAAGATTAGAAGGGTAGCAGTAAACTGGGAAAATATTTTTACATCCAAAGGTTCTGATAAAGGCCTCATTTCTAAAATATATAGAGAATTGACTCAAATATATAAGAATTCAAGCCATTCTCCAATTGACAAATGGTCAAAAGATATGAACAGACAATTTTCAGATGAAGAAATTGAAACTATTTCCGGTCACATGAAAAGGTGCTCCAAGTCACTATTGATCAGAGAAATGCAAATTAAGACAACTCTGAGATACCACTACACACCTGTCAGATTGGCTAAAATGACAGGAAATGATAATGATAGCTGTTGGAGGGGATGTGGGAAAACTGGGACACTGATACATTGTTGGTGGAACTGTGAACGGATCCAACCATTCTGGAGAGCAATTTGGAGCTATGCTCAAAGAGTTATCAAACAGTGCATACCCTTTGACCCAGCAGTGTTTCTACTGGGCCTATATCCCAAAGAGATTTTTAAGGAGGGAAAGGGACCCACATGTGCAAAAATGTTTGTGGCAGCCCTTTTTGTAGTGGCAAGAAACTGGAAATTGAAAAGATGCCCATCAATTGGAGAATGGCTGAATAAATTATGGTATATGAATGTTATGGAATATTATTGTTCTGTAAGAAATGACCAACAGGAGGATTTCAGAGAGGATTGGAGAGACTTGCATGAACTGATGCTGAGTGAAATCAGCAGAACCAGGAGAACATTATACACAGCAACAAGACTATACGATGATCAATTTTGATGGACATGGTTCTCTTCAACAATGATGTGATTCAAACCAGTTGTGCTGCGATGAAGATAGTCATATACATCCAGAGAGAGGCCTGTGGGAACTGAGAGTGAACCACAACACAGCATTTTAACGCTTTCTGTGAATATTTCCATGCATTCTGTTTTCCTTCTTAGATTGTTTTTTTTCTTCTTCTCTTTCTAGATCTGATGTTTCTTGTGCAGTAAGATAACTGTATAGATATGTATACATGTATTGTACTTGTCATATAATTTATCCTATCTAGCATGTATTAGATTACCTGTCATCTAGGGGTGGGGGGCGGGGGGAGGGAAAGGAAAAGCTTGGGAAAAAAAAGTTTTTTTGCAAAGGTCACTCATATGTTTTGCAAATAAAAAGCTTTATTAAAAAAAAAAGAAAAAAGAAAAAATGCCATTGATAAACTGGAAGGTGTCCAGTGGGATGATGACTCAAGTCAATAAGTATTTATTAGGTGTATATTGTGTGCTCGACACTGTCCTAAGCTAAGCATACAAAGAAAGGCAAAGATCAGTCCCTGCCCCCCCCAAGATTGCACAGTCTAATGACTTGGTGAAAGATCTAGAATGAATGACCTTCGAGCCTGGAGGACACAAGACTTGGGGGAAGTCCTAGGAAAGGCTTGTTATATAGGAAAAAGATTAAACTAATTTTTTTTAGTTTCAGAGCTAAACATAATGAGTGAAAATTACAATGAAATATAGCAGCCTAATGTAAAATCAGTCTTCCTAACAATAGGAGTTACCTGAAAATAGCATGAGATGCTTTGTGAGACAGGGAGGTCTATGGCACTGAACATGTACAAACAGAAGTTGGAAGACTCCTTATCCAGAATGTCTTTGGAGAGGGAAAGTGATGGCCTGAGTCTTGGATTTGGAGTCAAACGCTCTGGATTTGAATTCCAGGTCTATTACCACAAGTCACAGTTCTGGGTTTCAGATTATTCATCCACAAAATGAGGAGTTTTGACTAGAGAACAGGCTCTCAAACTTTACATTCTTAACCCAATAAGATTTTGTTTACATAAATTATATCCATCATTATTTATTGTTTTGGAAATCAAATCATCTTAGTGATGTAGTTGTTATAGCAACTGATATGATTGTCAGCACCAGATGATGTGATTTAGGAGAGCACCAAATGTTGGGGTTCAGTCATGTGAAGAATTTACAATGGTCATTCTCTTTCACAAAAGGTAGATTTATTTAGGAGAAGAGATAACCGATACAATGAAGAGATCCAGTAGACATCAGGACTGATAAATATGAAGAAGAAGTTAGCAAGAAAAGGGTTTTACCATTTCTAGTCATATGAAAAGGTGCTCTAAATCATTATTGATCAGAGAAATGCAAATTAAGACAACTCTGAGGTACCACCTCTCAGATTGGCTAAGATGACAGGAAATGATAATGACGAATGTTGGAGGGGATGTGGGAAAACTGGGACACTGATACATTGTTGGTGGAATTGTGAATGGATGCAACCATTCTGGAGAGCAATTTGGATCTATCCTCAAAAAGTTATCAAACTGTGCATACCCTTTGACCCAGCAGTGTTTCTATTGGGCCTATATCCCAAAGAGATCTTAAAGGAAGGAAAGGGACCCACACGTGCAAAAATGTTTGTGGCAGCCCTTTTTGTAGTGGCTAGAAACTGGAAACTGTATGGATGCCCATCAATTGGAGAGTGGCTTAATAAATTATGTTATATAAATGTTATGGAATATTATTGTTCTGTAAGAAACGGCCAGCAGGAGGATTTCAGAGAGACCTGGGGAGACTTACAGGAACTGATGCTGAGGGAAGTGAGCAGAACCAGATCATTGTACACGGCAACAAGACTATACAATGATCAATTCTGATGGACGTGGCTCTTTCCAATAATGAGATGACTGATGCCAGTTTCAATGATCTTGTGATGAAGAGAGCATCTAAACCCAGAGAGAGGACTGTGGGAACTGAGTGTGGACCACAACATATCATTTTCACTCTTTTTGTTGTTCTTCACTTCATTTTGTTTTCTTGTTCATTTTCTTTCCTTTGTGAGCTGATTTTTCTTATTCAGTAAGATGATTGTATAAATATGTTTACAACTATTAGATTTAACATATATCTTAATATGTATAAAATATATTGAATTGCTTGCCATCTAGGACAGGGATTGGGGGGAATGAGGGGAAAATTTGGAACACAAGGCTATTCAAGGGTCAATTTTGAGAAATTATCTGTGCATATGTTTTGAAAATAAAAAGCTTTAATAAAAAAAAGAAATTTGAAAGACCAAAAAAAGAAAAAGAAAGAAAGCGTTTTAATAATTAATGATGGAAAAGACAAATTTCCTAGTAGAATTCATGATTACCAGGAGAAAGGAAATACCCCAAGAAGTTGCTCTTAGATGACAGGCTAGATACTAAAGGGGATTTAGTATCCTAAAAGGGTTACTTAGCTGTAAGAAGACAGATACTATAAGGCATGGTGGGGTTTCAGAGGAAAGACACCATGTGACATGGGGGAAGAGGGAAGGGAAAGGCACCATGAGCAAAATGTCATAGTGGAGTGACCCAAGGAAGTTCAGCAAAGATGGTGTGGGCCATACATAGGTTTATAGGGGAAATTTAACTGCAGGGACGTGACTGGGATTTCTTGGCTGGACATAGCAAGATTGGGCTGCTTAGACCTCCCCAGAAGGTGGAATCACAAGACTAAACTGTTTCCTATCAGTGCCCTGCCCCAGGGAGCAATTCCATCAATATTTCATTCTTTCTTGGTCAACCACACCCAGAATCTCATCATTTATATTTTTATAAAATAGTTTTGATTCCATGGCCTCCGTGAAGGGGCCTCAGAGACCCCTGGAGTCCTCAAGCTACAATTTGAGAGCCAAGTACATGAACTCATGAGTATGTGAAAACTTCCAGACATCTCTCACTCTCTATTCCTCTGACTACTGCATTGAGTAGGTAGTTCATGTAGATACATAATTGGAAATTCCTTTTCAAGTCCATAATTCCACAAGAATGATTCATATTGCTTTGGTTAAATGCATGAGTGATGAAAAGCCATGAGCTGTATTAGCTGATGCCTCTAGCTCCATATATGAACTGTTCATATATATATATGTTCTTTGTTGATTCATGCCTTGAAACTGACAAAGAACTCCAATTTGATTTAAAAGTATTCTGATATATCCTGGGGAGGCAGAATTCTGAATTTCCTTAGGGCTTTCCTCTCAAGTGTTTATATTTCCAGTATTTCATGAATAGGATTAGCTATAGTCTTCAAATTCTCCCATTAAAATCCCATGTTCATCTACACTGTGGTTTTTTGAAAGTGGGGAGGGCTATTTGAGAGGCAGGGTGGAACAGTGAATGGAGTGAAAGGCTTGGAATTGGAAAGCCCCACGTTCAAGTTCTCTTATCAACCAGTGTGTGACTATACAAAATATCTTAGTATCTCTGAGCCCCAGTGGATCCTCTGATATGGATCATATAAGTCTAGATTAAGATGGGTTTTTGGTTGTGTTCTATGCAGTTGGAGGGAATG
Organism: Myrmecobius fasciatus; assembly: GCA_023553655.1. Lineage (NCBI taxonomy): Eukaryota > Metazoa > Chordata > Mammalia > Dasyuromorphia > Myrmecobiidae > Myrmecobius > Myrmecobius fasciatus. The sequence continues at coordinate 142,399 of JAJPUD010002679.1, read as the reverse complement.
TCCATGCCCTCAAAATCATAAATCCAATCTTCCCAACTCCAAGACATCTGGGATCTCAAGAATATGGATATTTTCTCCAAAGCTAAGGAACCCACCTATGGCTCTTTGCCCAGTGAGACTGTTCATTATAATAATGCCACAGGAGAACCAGGAACACACTGGGGCCCTTTCCCTTAGCACTTCAGGGATAACCAATGGAAGTCATAAGCTATTGGCTGCTCTGTATTATGGAAATGTGACTAGTCATGGGTTTTGTTTCCTTCTGATCATACATTTGTTTCATGACATCTTGTTTCTTACACCCAAATCATATTTTCCAACATATTGTTCTGTGATCTTCCTTATGCTCACTTAACAAATGTTGATTTAATTTGTGGGATCTTAGTGAGTCCTTTGTAGAATATTTCTCCCTCCTAATAGTTCGTAATGGATCCGCATTAACATAAACTGCAATTATTTCCATGGCACTCCTTTTGCAAATATTTATCTTGAGGACTGCAATATGGGATGACTAAATGTCTCATGAAATTATGATTCTTGCTTTTGGGTACACAAAATAAAAACAACTGTCATTTCTTCTACTTGTCTGTCTAACTTGTGATTCATCCTTCACTAGGAGCAATATCCCTTTGTTTTCTGGTCTTATTTATGGTGAGAAAACAAGATTAATATCATTCAGGACCTCTGGAGATATGTCTATTAAATCATTGATCACTGAAAAAGGATCTCACATTTAGAGGCTCAACAATGTTTTGGGATGGCCTAAAAACTGTGATTTTCAGAACCCCGTGCCTTCATTATTACCACTGTTCCACCATCACTGCCAAGGGTCATTTGGTAATTTTGTTTCATGAATTGTCCTGATCAAAGAGTGATTTTTTGGCTAGCCTACTGACATTTAGGCTGTGTCAGAGACCTTTTTGGAAGCTTTTCTCATATGGTAGAACTTGCCAATGTTTTCTTCCCACTGAGTTTAAGAGTCCCAGATTACATTCATATCTTGATGAAACATCAATCTAGGACTTTATGGGAATACAGTGATAAAATGGCAATATGTATACACACATGAATATATAGACACATATGTATATACATATAGAGACACATATATGTAGAAATACATATACATATACACATGTGTATTTATACACACATATAAAATAGGAGTCATTACCCAATTGTTAAATTTCAAAGGATTAGATCAAGCAGTTTTCAGGAGAAACCAAAACTATCTATAATCATAAAAAATGTTCTAAATCACTTTTGATTAGAGAAGTTCAAACTAAAACAACTCTGAGATACCATCTGGCTATAACATTGAATAGTATGACAAAAAAAAAAGAACAATGGTAAATATTGTAGGGGATGAGGGAAAATTGGTACAATAATATACTGTTGGTGGATTTGGGAATAACCATTCTCAAAGCAATTTGGAACTGTAACCCAAAGGGCTACAAAACTGTGCATACTCTTTGACTTACAGAAATATCACTGCTAAGTCTGTATTCCAAAAAGATTAAAGAAAAGGAAAAGGACCTGTAGGTGCAAAAATATTTATAGCAGCTCTTTTTTGTGGTGGCTAGGAATTGGAAATTAGGGACTCAATGAACAACTTGTTGTATATGACCATGGGAATAGTATTCCCATGGGCATGGGACTACTATTGTGCTATAAGAAACAAAAGCAGAACAAGCCAGGAAAACTTACATGAGTTGATGCAAAGTGAAATGAACAGAACCAGAAGAAAATTGTACTTAATCACAGCAATATTGTAAGGATGATAGACCTAAATACTCTGACCTAAATACATCTAAATACGATGATCCAAGACAATTCCAAATGATTTATGATGGAAAATATTATCCAGAAAGAGGACTCGAGTCTAAATGTAGAATGAAGACATTTTTTTTTCATTTTCTTTATTTTTCTTGTTTTTTTTTCCCAGCTGGCCAATGTAGAAATATGTTCTGCATGGTTTCACACGGATAATTAATATCACATTTCTTGCTTTCTCAATGGGTGGGAGAAGGATAGGAGGCAGAAGAGCATTTTCAACTCAATATTTAAAAAAATTAATGCTAAAAAAGAAGTATAAATTTATTTTAAAAATCAAACAAAAGAAATGCACTAGATAGCACCAACCTGCCTTGGGGAATCTTCATTAAAGGACTCGTTTGGCAATGTAGGTAGCACTGGAGTTTATTCACCTTTGAGCAAAGACCAGTGCTTGGTGCAGAGGTAGAAAGTGCTACCTCTGTGTTGGTATCTTTCTTGCTAGAATGGAAGGCCTGAAGGCTTACAGCAAGAAGCTTTGCATTTTCCATTGCCAGAAATCAAGCTATTTGATGTAGCTTTCACCCTAAAAAAGAAGAAATGCTGTCTTTGTGATATGTTTGATAAATTCATACTCCTACACAGGAGATCACTGTCACTTCTTGAGTGGATTCTGGAGTACCATGAGAGCTCCTTCATTGTGCTTCTCACTTTGAACCTCTTGTTTGGTACCTGCAGATATAAACCTTTGAGCTTCCATTCTCTCTTCTTACAGTGAAGACTCTGGTAGGATAAGATACTGGCCCTGGTCCTTTCTTGAACTAAACTGCCAACATTCAGACTCCACTGCAGAGAATACAACTCCGCTGGACTGCCCATATTGTTCAAATGCCAAAAAGATTATTTTATGGAGAACTCACAGAGGGTGAGCATTCACAGGGTAGTCAGGAAAAAAAGGACACTCTCAAGATCTCTCTTAAGAACTTTAAAATTGATTGTATGACATGGGAGACACCGCCACAGGATTGCCCAGCATGGGGAGCCCTGGTCAGAGAAGGTGCTCTAAGAGCAAAGCAGAACTGAATTAGCTCAGAAGAAATGTGAGATGCACAAAGTTAGAGAAGCACCCGAAATGTTCATGGGGACTATTTGTGTCCAGCCCGCATCGGAGCATTGCGAGCTGATTTGTCTGATCAGTCACAGTCCACACACTGTAATTCAACTCTAATATAGGGATGTCATTTTGACACTCTTCAAGAATGAAAGAACTGTTAGCATATCAGTAATCATATATTCAAAGCCTTAACTAGGGCCAGACAACTAGGGATTTGACCTAGAATGTGTCCAACTGAGCTTAGCACCTCAATCGCAAGAATAATTAGTTAACTAGGCAGGTAAAATCAGTAAAATGTTTATGCCCTTGGATCCAGAGATCCCATTGCTAGTTATATAAACTAAGGATGCCCAAGGTAGAGAGAGAAATACCATATCCAGCACAATATTGATAGGTGCACTCTTTTTGGAAATAAAAATCTCTGGAAGCCAAGCCGATGCTCATCACTGGAGGAACAGCTTCCCTGAACAGCTACATGCTTTCTGATAGCATCCCACTCAGTCCCCTGTATACCAGATGTCCTCAGTATCCTTCCATAACTTGCAGCAGTTATACAAGGCAGCTAGTCTTACAAGCATAGGAATGCCTTTAAAAGGATGGTAAAATTAACGCCCAGACTCTGGCTGGGCCACAATTGGGTTCCTTGTTTTATCTGAAGCAAGGGTGTGTCTATATAATAATTCCATCAATTCTAGTACAATTAAGAGATTATTAGTCCTGAGCCAAGTTCAAGGCCAAAGGTAACATTGTAGAGGCAATACTGTTGGCAGAAGATGTAGATGAAATAATTAATTTACATGGTTGTATATATGTGTGTGTTTTAATAGCTTTTTTATTTTTTCAAATACATGCAAAGATAATTTTCAACATTTACCTTTGCAAAACCTTGTGTTCCAAATTTTTCTCCCTCCTCTCCTTCCCACCCCAATAGCAAGCAATTTGATATAGGTTGAACATGTGCCATTCTTCTAAATTTATTTCCACACTTGTTACGCTGAGCAAGAAAAATCAGATCAAAAAAGGGGAAGACATGAGAAAGAAAAAACAAACAAGTAAAAAACAACAATGATAAAAAAGGTAAAAATACTATGCTTTGATCCACATTCAGTCTCCATAGTTCTCTCGATATGGATGGTGTTTTCCATTACAATCTATTGGAATTGCCTTGAATCGCCACATTGCTGAAAAAAAAACGAAGTCCATCAGAGTTGATCATCATATAATCTTGTTGCTGTGTACAATGTTCTCTTGGTTCTTCTCCCTTCACTTAGTATCTTTCATGCAAATCTTTCCAGGCTTTTCTGAAATCAGCCTGCTCATCCTTTTTTACAGAACAGTAATATACCATGACATTCATATACCATAATTGATTCAGCCATCCCCCAACCAATGGGCATCCACTCAGTTTCCAATTCCTTGCCATTACACAAAAGGGCTGCTATAAACATTTTTGCACATGTGGGAAAAAAAGATTTCCCTTTTTTATGATCTCTTTTGGATAGAGACCCAGTAGAGACACTGCTGGATGCCTTTTGGGTACAATTCCAAATTGCTCTTCAGAATTATTGGATCCCTTCACAACTGAAGGTATCTATTTCTATAGATATCTACTATCTAGATATATACTTATATCTATATCTATCTATCTATATGAAAGCTCACCACGACCAATTTGTTTGCCCACTTGAATAGCCAGATGGGCCATGCCTGAGTGTAAGGAATCAATTAGGGCAATTCAGAACCAATAAGGTTGTCAACACACATTGAAAAAAATTGTCTTATGACTAGCAAAAACATAAGAAATTAACTGAACTAATTTTCTTTGGGGCAGAGGTTTGTTTTACTACTCAGTTTAAGTCTAAGCTAATGGTCCCACTGACTTTGAGCCATTTGAAAACAGGCAGTCCTACAAACGGCATGTTTCTGCATATGGGCTATAATGTCTACATTTGGTATTGTTGGATGCTTTCCAATTTTAGATGCCTTCAATTTAAATTTTTAAGCAAATAAGGATTGCATGACTGAAACAAGACTCTGCCTACCAAACCCCTTTCTTCCTTACAGTTTTCCTTCTTTGTCTTTCAAGTTTTTCCCCCGCACAAAGAAAGCATGATCCATATGTTTTCAATTCATTTCTGAATCACTTGTTATTAGAAAAGTTATTTGATATTCACTAAATCAAGAGTGTCTCTTGTGGGTTCCCAACAGTTAGAGCTCCTGGGCATTTGACTTGGAAGTATCAGGGACAGAATTGATTTATAGACTTGTTCACAGCTGCTCCTTATTTCCTTGTTCACCTGTACCGGTAAGTCTTACTTCCCATACTAAAACTTCCACTTTACAGGGCGCTCAGTTATTTTTCTGCAATCTTTGGAGAATTGGGCTTTGTCTCTAGTCCATCAGAACCAGCTGCTATTTCAGATGTCCTTGTTCAAGGAATTTTACCATTGCAATCAATGTTTGGGTCTTGGACGTGGGAGTGGTGGAGGTTTAAAGGAATACATGATTAACTAATCTGGTTTAATTGTAGCCACATAGATGGCTGAATAATGGTTGTTGTCCTTTATGCTGGAAGAAGACCAAGGTGACATCACTATGTTGGAGTCAAGGTACAGTGCGTCCCACTGTGGCTGATCAGATCAATGCGAGCTTGGAAGGCTGAATCCAAGGTCAGGTACAAGTAGTCCATGTGAACATTTGGAGGGGAGACATTTCTAAATTTGTACATCTCCTGATTCCCTTGTGCTTCTGTGATTCTGTTTTGCTCCTTCTTTGTAATGGGTACCATTCTGGGCAGTCCTCTGCCAGTATCTTCCATGTCTCACAGTAGATTCCAGAATTCTTCAGACAGAAAGAGTCTACTTGGATCACCTCTTCTGACCTCCCCAGGAGCACTTGCCTTCTGTGAGTTCTCCATAAAATTTACTTATCCCTTCTACCTTGCAGAAATTAGGGGAGTGACACTCCTATGATCTGGAAAATCCAAGTAAAAATTTTTGGCTCTCCCTTTATATCAGAGAAGAAAGAAGTCTATATTATTATGGTATTAAAAAGTAAAATGTGTTGATATTAAACAACATTATTCATATATTTTGTGCATTTCTGAGTTTCCAAACTTTTTCTGCGGGTCTTCTTGTGTTGTCTGCAACTTCTCCAAAACTCCCCCCAAATTCCCATTTAATTTCTTATGCTGACCTGTGATATATTGAAATAACAATGGAGAAAGTCATGACATAAAAGGGCTAACTAGTCTTTCAGGCAAACACATTTGGCATTTGAACAATATTCTCTGTAGAAGCTTGGCATTTCAGCTTGACACAGGACCTTATCTTGCCAGGTGATCAGAAACTTTCTTAGACAATTCACATAGAAGTAATTTAGTTTCCTGGCATGGAGGGATAAACTGTCCGGGTTTTGTAATCAGCGCAGTGTCGACCTTCAGGTGAGTAGTCAGTCTAATATCTCTCCTCTTCCACCCTTTGCTTTGGAGTCTCCCAAACACTGAGCTAATTCTGGCAATGTGTGCATCCACCTCATTATCATTGTGGACTTCCCTGGAAAATATCTTGTCAAGGGAAGGGAACTTAGGCCCAGAATTCATTTCTCCATATTCTTTAACTGATGGTTCCACATTTGTTTAATGTGGTGCTGGAGGGTGAAGAACATGCTTTTTGATGTTATTTAGCAGACCAAATTAGCACAATTGGTAGAGAACTGATTCCTATTTTGCTGCATCTCAGCCTGCAATGAGTGATTGTACACAAAAAGTCACCCACCAACTCTCCTTCCCCCTTAGTCTTGACTTGTAGCCTTTTCAAGTTTAATAATTTCTCATCAGTCTGAGAGCTCATCCTGATATAATTTTCATCTTCACTGAAGATACCTCACAATATCTTCAAAAGCAGCCTCTTTGTTTCCCTGATTTCTGTTGTTTCTGCCCAAGGAGTATTCCATCATGAGTAACTCACAATATTTGATTTTTCTTGTGCAGCATGATAATTGGAGAAATATGTATAAAAGAACTGCACATGTTTAACATGTATTGAATTAATTGCTGTCTAGGGAGGGGATGGGGGAAAGGGAGGGAGAAAAAAATATTGGAACAAAAGGTTTTGTTGAAAACTATCTTTGCATATATTTTGAAAATTTAAAAAAAAATGCCTGAAGTCAGGAAGATTTGAATTCAAATCTGGTCTCAGACACTTAACATTGCCTAGCTGTGTGACCCTGGGCAAGTCACTTAACATCAATTGCCTCAGCAAGAGGCAAAAAAAAATGTTAAAAAAATATTATTTTAAAAATGCATTGAATTGGGTTGAAGTGGAATTATCTGTTGGTTGTGTTTTATTACCACCTCAAAGCAGAGAAATCAGGCTAATGGCAAAGGTTCTTGGAGAAGGATTTCCACAGGAAGATAGGATTCATAGAATCATAGGTGAAAGACTCATCATCAGAAAGCATTTCAGAGAGAAAACAGAATAATTATGGAGGTAAAGGATTTCTCCAGTGTTACAAAGATATTACAAATTATGAGGGAGATCAGAATGCAGTTTTTCTGACTCTGGAAGCAATGCTTTTTCCATTGACCAAGGAGCTGGAAGAAATTTTAGAGATCATTTAGTCATGAATAATCACATGCCAGAATGTTATATCTAGAAGAAATCTTCAAGATCATGGAATCATGCCAGTCATGAAAGTAATAGAATATCACAAATAGAAGGACTCCTAGAGATTACAAAAGTGATTCTTCATTTTATATATAAGGTCTCTGTGTGTTTGTGTGTGTGTGTTACCTAGATGAGTTATGTGAATATTCACATGAGTCTGCCTAAATCGGGTGTGTAGGGAGTAGGAATATCACAAAGATCTCTGTAATCTCACCTATCCCTCACCAAATCTTCAAGATCATGGAATCATGCCAGTCATGAAAGCAAATGTTACAAATAGAAGGAACCCTGGAGATTACAAAAGTGCTTTTTTCATTTTATATGTAAGGTGTATGTGTGTATTACCTAATTGAGTTACTTGAATATTCTCATGAGTCTGTCTAAATCAGGTTTTTAGGGAGGTAGGAATATCACAAATATCTCTGTAATCTCACCATCTCTCTCCAAAAGAGATTTAGATTCCTGTATGAAGCAGAGCAGAAGTTGGGTTGAGGGGGAGAGAGAACCCTAATCCTCTCTGCCATCCTCAGAGAAAGGATACTGGGCTGGAATTGCATCTACCTGCTCTCCTAAATAAATTAGTCTAAGAAAAATAATTTTTAGGTTCAAATTGTTTTTTCTGGTTACTGTCCCTTTATTAGGGAAGGAGTGCCTCAAGCTAATCTGAAAACCTGGCTCCCTTCTATTAAATTCTAGTTACAGGAAGGTGATCACTGTAGTGAATGGTGAATAAATCCATTAATCAGGGCAAATAGCAAGGAGAAATCAGAGAAATTATACAAATGAGAATATATCAGAAAATACACAGAGTGAATGAGTTTGCTCTTTGGGAATGAAATATCTTAACCCAACTTTAGGGGAAATTTTCTGGAGTTTCCAGCTTAGCAAGCTGAAAATAGGGACATGCTTTGAGAATTTGGCTACTCTATACGTAAGCTGCAATTCTACCTCTCTTAAATCCAATTTATGTGCAAGTAGACATCACTGTGATGTGATTGAAAATAAAGGATGAACAATACCCAGAGTCTTTCTCTCCTTCCAGGGCATTATCCTTAAAGTGAGCTTGTAATTGTATGTACTCTTATCTCAAAGTGGAAACTTGTTGAAGAACTCTCTTCTTCCAAGCTGGTGTAACAACTCTGTCCCTCGTGGAGGCTTGGGGTCAGAGGAATAAATCATCTCTCCTGTTAATGAGCAGAGTGTTATGAAAACACCTAAGCTTGAGTCCCTGGTTACATACAGATGGGAAGACTGAGACCCAGAGAAGTTCAGTTGACTGTCCAACCTTTACTTGAATACTTCCAGTGAAGGAAACCCCAGAGTTTCCTGAGGAAGTCCATTCCAGTGAGGGATAGGTCCAATGTTTAGCAAGTGTTTCCTAGTTCCCAAGTTTAAATCTGCCTCTCTAGTTTCCACCCCATGTTCTTGGTCTTGCCTTCCAAAGCTACACAGAACAAACCTGATCCCTATTCCACTTGAACCCTTAAAATATTTAAAGATAACTGTGTTCTCTTCTTCCCCAAATTCCCTTTTCTTTTGAAAGCTAAAGATCCTCAGTCCCTCCAATCAGTTTTTACGTGGTCCAAACTAAAAGCCCTTTATGACTATTTTTGCTTTTCTGATCATGAGGAAGAGTTTTTACTACTGTCATAGTCAACAAAAACCAACATATTGCTTATTCAAAGACTCATCCTAAGGAACACACTGGGGATACAGAAAAAAGCAGAAGAGTCTCTCCTCTCTCTCTCTCTCTCTCTTTCTCTCTCTCTTTTCTCTCTCTGTCTCTGTCTCTCTTCTCTCTCTCTGCCTGTCTTTGTCTCTCTCTTCTCTCTGTCTCTGTCTCTGTCTCTCTCTGTGTCTCTGTCTCTCCTCTCTCTCTGTGTGTCTCTGTCTCTCTCTTCTCTCTGTCTCTGTCTCTCTCTCTCAAGGAACTTACAAGCTAACGCAGGAAACAATGTTGTTCAATGTTGTGCAAATGTAGCAAACGATGATGAACATCACAGTGATGTTCATTGATGCTCATGTGATGTGTGAGATACATACAGGATAAACTGGAGGTAATCTCAGAAGGAAGGCACTAACAGCAAGGAGAACTTGCAAAGGTTTCTGGGGGAGGCAGTCTTCTGAACTCAAGTTTCCCTCATAGAATGCTGTAAATATGACAGCTACCTGAGACCTGTTCTCAAGCACAGCTGGACTGGATCTGCTCAATCTTATGGTCACTTCAGCTATAATCCTATAGCATGAGAATCAGAGGAATGGATCTGGCAATGGACAGTAGATGTTTTAGCACATCGGCTCCGTACCTTGGTCCTCCATCAACTCCTGACACCTGTCTACTGTATTGTAATTCCAGGCATGGTGTGGGAACCTTTTTATTTTAGGGACACCCCATCTACTGCTGTCTGTACTTCTCCTCCCTGATACTGAGATTTACTCATCTTATTTTGTGAAGTCAGCAAGTTAACCCACACTGTTGTTATTTATCTTTCATTTTCAGAGAGAACTAATGACATCACAGGGTGATGTCTTGAGGTGTGCATGAAATGGACTGAAATGAAATAGAGTTGCTCAAAGTTGTCAGCCTTCCTCTTTCTTCCAGAGACACTGAAGTGCAGTGGCAGGACAAAAATCAGGATGACTGGTGATAATCTGGGATGCACTAGATGACCTGGAGGTCTTTGATGTTTGACCAAGCTCTCAGCACTCCCCGGCACCTGCTTAGGCTGCCTTCAGGAGTGCCGGAACAAATCATTCTCATCTGCTTGTTCTGCCAGAAGTCTTTGTATGCTTGGGGTACCCCACAGAGAGGTTTGAGACCTGCCAGTTACCATCAACTTGGTTTATTCCATTTACCAACCAGATGGTTTTACTAGGATGTGGCTGCTGTGTGTGCAACAGCTTCTTGGAGCTGCCCATGGCAGTTGAGTGAGAGGAGAACACAAAAGGTAGATGAGCAGCCCTGAAAATGGCTCAGCAAAACATGCACACCAGCGGTAATCCTCCCTAAACATTCCATATGGACCAGTACTATTAAGGATCTGCTTTGGACCAGATAGTGTGCTAAACCCTGAGGACACCAAGAAAGGCAAGGCAAAATTTGTCCCTACTTGTGGCTCTTTCCAACAATGAGATGATTCAAATCAGTTCCAATGATCTTGTGATGAAGAGAGCCATCTGTACCCAGAGAGAGAATTATAGAAACTGAGTGGGAATCACAACAGAGTATTTTCACTTTTTGGTTGTTGTTTCCTTGCATTTTGTTTTGTTTCTCATTTTTCTTCCTTTTTGATCTGATTTTTCTTGTGCATCAAAATAATTGTATGAATATATATAGAAGAACTGCATATGTTCAACATATATTGGATTGCTTACCATCTAGGGAGGGGGTGGAAGGAAGAGGGGGGGAAATTTGGAACTCAACATCTTGCAAGGATCAGTGTTAAAAAATCATCCATGCATATGTTTTGAAAATAAAAAGCTTTAATAAAAGAAAAAAAGATTGAAAAAGGAAAAAAAATGTTCCTTTTGTCAAGAAGTTCATAGTCTAATGAAGGAGTTTATGCTAATGAGTGAATACAAGCAATAGATACAGGATGAACCGGAGAGAAGAGAGAAGAAGTGGGATTTTAGCTGAAACTTGAAGGAAACTGGGGAAGCCTGACTGGAGAAGACTGTGAAGGGGAGAGTTCCAACCAATGAAAATGCCCAGAACCAGGAGGGATGAGGAAGAGCAAGAGGGCTGGTACCACTTGATTGCAGAGTATGTGGAGGGGAGTGAAGAATAAGGAGATTAGAATGATGGGAAGGGGCCAAATTAGGAAGGGCTTTGAAAATCAGAGAATTTTTTAGTTGATACTTTAGGTAATAGGGAATCCCTGGAGTTGACTAAATAGCACACTCAGACTTGTGCTTTAAGAAAAGAGTGCAGTGTCTTAGAATGTTTCCATTCTCTGATCTTTCTAATCTCTAAGGCTAAGGGGTATTTTGGGATACAAAAATCATGATGACTGATGACCTTCTCCCATTATATATTTTTTTTCTTTTTCTTTCTTTTTTTTTCTTTTTCTTTGCTTTTTGCTGAGGCAATTGAGGTTAAGTGACTTGCCCAGGGTCACACAGCTAGGGAATGTTAAGTGTCTGAGACCAGATTTGAACTCAGGTCCCCCTGACTTCAGGGCTGGTGCTCTATCCACTGCTCCACCTAGCTGCCCCTTCCATTATATTTAGACTAATTTGACTTTTTTTCTTTCCTGTTCCTTGCCAGTACTTTGAAGTATTACTGCAGCTCCTTTTGAGGCAGCCTAGTATGGTGAATAGAGCACTGGACTTGGAATGGAATGGTCTAGATGTATCTTCTCCCTTCAATACTCCCTATTTGTGTGATCCTGGCCAAGCTGCCTTACTTCTCATCTGTAAAATGGTCAAAAGGTCTTTGTGAAGGTTGGATGAAGGGACAGCTAGATGGTATAGTGGATAGAGCACAGGTGCTGAAGTCAGGAAGACCTGAGTTTGAATCTGGTCCCAGACACAATATTTCCTAGCTGTATGAGTCTGGGCAAGTCACTTAACCCCAGTTGCCTCAGCCAAAAAAAAAAAAAGAAGAAGAAGAAGAAGGTTGAATGAGATATGTGGAAAGTATTTTGTACTCTTTAAAATGCCAGGTAATTATGAGTTATTACGACTTAGCCACTGTCTGATTTTTCTAATATCTTTCTTAATCATTTGTCTTTTTTTCCTTCCTCTTCCCTAATCAATCTGATCAATAACTAGATGGCTGGTTCTACTTCTTGGACAGCTATAGTTGCAACCTTAATTATACATCATGTCCAGTTACCCGATGATCAACGTGTTTAGAAGGTTTCTGCATTTATATTTGCCACTTTCTCCACTGTCTTTTCCAAGCTCTTTTTGCAGCTTGAATCTTTTCCACCTATGAGCTGTAGTTAGGAGTCTGACAAAAAGATCCTTAGCAGGCAGCCTCCCTCCCACTAAAGTGATTATCCAGTACCCTCAAGCATTTGAACATGAACAGATGGATTTCCCATCATTAACATATTCAATCATCAAATGCTGCCCTCTTGGATTCTCTTCCAGTAGTCTTCTCTTTTCTGTATCTGACATATATCACTCTTGGAGAAGTTTGAAAGCTTGTGCAGACCAGAGTGTGGATTCTTCCTCTCCCTCAAGGATTACAGCATTTTCTGCAAATGATGGCAGCTTCCCATAGGGAATCCACTCCGGGAACATCTGTAGTTTGTTTCCACGTTGGCCCTAGGATTTGAGCCCACGCTTCTGCCGCCATGGCTATATTCAGGATTGGGAGGTCCCTCTTTCACTCTGAGAGATTTGCAGTATCTGATGTACTTAGACATAAAAGATCGGCATCCTAAGTAAATTAGCTAAGCAAGGAGGAAATTACCTCGTAGGTGTATGGGTAGGAGCTGAAAATGGACAATTTCAATTGCAGACAATTAAAAATCTTTTGCACAAAAAAAATCCAATATGGTTAAAATTAGGAAGGAAGCAGATAATTAGGGGGAAAATCTTTGCAACATTTCTCTGATAAGTCTCATATGTGAGATGAGTAATTAATTCAAGTAATTGATTGAAATTTATAAGACTTAGAAGCATTTCCCAGTAGATAAATGGTCAAAGGGTATGAACAAGCAGTTTTCAAAGAAAGAAATACAAGCTATAAACAGACATATGAAAAATGTTTCAAATCACCGATTACTACACAGTAAAAATCAAAACAATTCTGAAATTCCATCTCAAGCTCATCAGATCGGAAAAAATGTTGGAGGGGCTGGGGGTAGGGGAAAGATGGGATGGAGAGAACCAGTGGAGATTCACTATGGTTCCAGAAAGCATTTTGAAAAATTATGAAACTGTCCACAACCTTTGACCCAGCAGCAATACTAGGACTTGGCTAATGCCCCAAGACTAGTATTCAAGGAGGGAGGAAAAAGGATCCATATGTACCAAAATAGTCATATCATATCTAGTATAATTCTCTCTGTCTTCTACAGGAAAAAGAGCAGCCTTTTCAAGAATTCAAAATCCAATGTGGAGAGTTTAATGATTACTTTGAAAAGTCAAAGAGACAGGAGAATGGTCTTCTAGCCTCAAGTCTCTCCCTATTTCAATCCATTCTCACCTGAGTGCTAAAGTGATATTCCTCAAGCACAGATTTGACTAGGTCAGTCCCCCAAGCAATATAGTCCAGTGGCCTCTATTACTTTTGGGATCAAATAGAAATTTCTTTTTTTTAATGTCCTTCGTAAGCTGAACCCAACCTACCTTCTCTGGCTTGTAATACACAATTTTTCTTTACATCTTTTATGGTCCAGTCAAATTGGCCTTTGTACTGGTTCCAGTTATCGAGGAAGCTCTCTTAATTCTAATGCCCTAGTCTTTCTTAATTATTTTCTATTTATCTTTTACTAGTCTGTCCATATTGGTTTGCTTGTTGTCTCCCCCATCAGATTGTAAACTACTTAAGGATAGGCACTGCCTTTTGCCTCTTTTTTTTTAATTTGTGTGTATTTTATTGAAAGCATTCACTGCTTACATCACTTTAAAAAAAACAGTCTTTATGTGCTCTAAATTACTATTGATCAGAGAAATGCAAATTAAGACAACACTGAGGTACCACTACACACCTGTCAGATTGTCTAAGATGACAGGAAAAGATAATGATGAATGTTGGAGGATGTGGGAAAAGTGGAACACTGATACATTGTTGGTGGAACTGTGAATGGATCCAGCCATTCTGAAGAGCAATCTGGAACTATGCTCAAAAAGTTAATAAACTGTGCAAACCCTTTGACCCAGCAGTGTTTCTATTGGGCTTATATCCCAAAGAGATCTTAGAGGAGGGAAAGGGACCCACATGTGCAAGAATGTTTGTGGCAGCTCTTTTTGTAGTGGCTAGAAACTGGAAACTGAATGGATGCCCATCAATTGGAGAATGGCTGAATAAATTATGGTATATGAATGTTATGGAATATTATTGCTCTGTAAGAAATGACCAGCAGGAGGATTTCAGAGAGGCCTGGAGAAACTTGCATGAACTGATGCTTAGTGAAGTGAGCAGAACCAGGAGATCATTGTACAAGGCAACATCAATATTATAAGGTAATCAATTCTGATGGATGTGACTCTTCTCAACAATGAGATGGCCTCAATTCAGGCCAGTTCTAATGATCTTGTGATGAAGAGAGCTATCTGTACCCAGAGAGAGAACTGTGGGAACTGATCACAACAAACATTTTCACTCTTTTTGTTGTTTTGCTTGCATTTTATTTTCTTTCTCATTTTTTTTCTTTTTGAGCCTATTTTTCTTGTGCAACATGATATTTGTAGAAATATGTATGCATATATTGGACATGGCTTAACATATATTTCTACCATGTTTAAACATATATTGGACTAGGCATAAAGAATGATATTATAAACAAATTAGAGCAATGTAGGATGGTTTACCTCTCAGACCTGTGGAGGGGGAAGGAATTTGTGACCAAAGAAGAACTAGAGGTCATCATTAATCACAAAATAGATAAGTTTGACTATATCAAGTTAAAAAGTTTTTGTACAAACAAAATGAATGCAGACAAGTTTAGAAGGGTAGCAGTAAACTGGGAAAATATTTTTACATCCAAAGGTTCTGATAAAGGCCTCATTTTTAAAATATATAGAGAATTGACTCAAATATATAAGAATTCAAGCCATTCTCCAATTGACAAATGGTCAAAAGATATGAACAGACAATTTTCAGACGAAGAAATTGAAACTATTTCCGGTCATATGAAAAGGTGCTCCAAGTCACTATTGATCAGAGAAATGCAAATTAAGACAACTCTGAGATACCACTACACACCTGTCAGATTGGCTAAAATGACAGGAAATGATAATGATAACTGTTGGAGGGGATGTGGGAAAACTGGGACACTGATACATTGTTGGTGGAACTGTGAACGGATCCAACCATTCTGGAAAGCAATTTGGAGCTATGCTCAAAAAGTTATCAAACAGTGCCTACCCTTTGACCCAGCAGTGTTTCTACTGGGCCTATATCCCAAAGAGATTTTAAAGGAGGGAAAGGGACCCACATGTGCAAAAATGTTTGTGGCAGCCCTTTTTGTAGTGGCAAGAAACTGGAAATTGAAAGGATGCCTATCAATTGGAGAATGGCTGAATAAATTATGGTATATGAATGTTATGGAATATTATTGTTCTGTAAGAAATGACCAACAGGAGGATGTCAGAGAGGATTGGAGAGACTTGCATGAACTGATGCTGAGTGAAATCAGCAGAACCAGGAGAACATTATACACAGCAACAAGACTATACGATGATCAATTTTGATGGACATGGTTCTCTTCAACAATGATGTGATTCAAACCAGTTGTGCTGCGATGAAGATAGTCATATACATCCAGAGAGAGGCCTGTGGGAACTGAGAGTGAACCACCACACAGCATTTTAACGCTTTCTGTGAATATTTCCATGCATTCTGTTTTCCTTCTTAGGAAAACAGTTTTTTTCTTCTTCTCTTTCTAGATCTGATGTTTCTTGTGCAGTAAGATAACTGTATAGATATGTATACATGTATTGTATTTGTCATATAATTTATCCTATCTAGCATGTATTAAATTACCTGTCATCTAGGGGTGGGGGGTGGGGGGAAGGAAAGGAAAAGCTTGGGGAAAAAAAAGTTTTTTTGCAAAGGTCAATGTTGAAAGGTCACTCATATGTTTTGTAAATAAAAAGCTTTATTAAAAAAACATATATTGGATTCTTTGCCATCTAGGGGAAGGGAGTGGAGGAAAAGGGAGGGGGGAAGTGGAGCACAAAGTTTTGCAAGGGTCAATGTTGAACAATTATCCATGCATATGTTTTGAAAATAAAAAAGCTTCAATAAAAAAACAATCTTTAGGCTCTTATGAAAACATGGTATTTTTATTGAGAGACAAAAAAGGCTGTGCCCAAAAGCCCCAGCAGTAAAAAGGGTAACTTATCTACAAGTTGGCTGGTGGGAATGCTTGGTGTCACAATGGTTAGAGCATTGGGCTTAGAGTCAAGAAGACCTGAGTTCAAATTTGCCTTCAGACATTTATTAGCTATATGACCCTGAACAAGTTAATTCAGCTCATGATCACCTGTGGCTGCCTTGGCAGGGCCAGATCACATGATTTCACAGGACTTACTCAGACCACGATCCAGTTGAGCTGAGGACGAGGTACAACAATCTCCCACTGCTTGAGTTTTTAAGTTGAAAATTTTGAATGGCCCAGGAATGTTGTTCCCCATCCCTGCTCTAAACAATGGGGAGTCATTGAGGGTTCTTGAGTAGGTGAGTAATATGATCAAGTTTGTGCTTTGGGAAGAGTATTTTGGCAGCTGTGCTAGGATGAAACAGAGAAGGTAAAGCCCAGAAGCTAGCAATTAATTATGTGGCTGTTGCAATAGTCTATGGGAGAGAAGATAAGGTTGGAAATTAGGGGGGAAAGTGTGAGCAGAAAGAAAAAAATACATAGAAGGTCTGAGCCCAATCCAAGGCTGTTACAGCCTGAGGCTGGCGGTACTGTGGGAAGGAAATTTGAAAGAAGGGTGTGGGGTTTAGGGGGAGATAATGACTTCTGTTCTGGACATAAAATTATAGAATCAAAAATTTGGAGTTAGAAGCTATTTTACAGATGAAGAAACTGAGGGCCAAAGGGAGTGAGCATTTTGCTCAAGGTCATGCAGCTTCCAAGTGTCCAAGTGAGAATCTTCCCTCCATTTTCCTGATTCCAAGGCAAGCAGTCTATGTTCTACCCCAAAAAGCAGCCCACAGAATGCCTGAGTGGGGTCCAAACCAGATTAAAATGTAAATGGGGAATATTTGACAAAATAAATAAAAAAGCAATGAAAGATTCAACAGGAATCTAGCAGCCCTGGAGAGCCTCCTCACATATGGTTTAATAGCCTTGCCATTTCTGCTTTACAGCACGTTGCCTCTCAAATATTGAGTTTGAGATGTCTATTAACATCTAGATAGTGACATCCAAATGAAAGTTGGTGAAGAGGGATTAGAGCTCATGAAAAAACGGGGCTAGAAATGGAGATCTGGAAGCTGTCTTCATGAAAATGATCATTGGAGTCATCAGAGTTCATGGGATCACAGAGAAAAAGGAGAAAAGGGTTCACATAGAACACATGTGCGTCCCTGTGGAGACATGGGATATGGGGATGGAAGGGACCTTAGAGGGAATCTGGTCCCACCCCCTCTTTTTTTACAAATGAAGCCCACCCATTTCTGATCCTGCATGATGCTTCAGTGATGGTGGTCCAGCTAGTGGCCCAATGGAGAAAACACTGGAAATGGAATCAGATGGAGATCAAATTCTGCCTCAGATACTAGCAATATGACACTGGGTAAGCCTTTTCTTCTCGCTCAGCCTCAGTTTCCTTATCTGTAAAGTAGGAATAATAATAATAATAGCATTTGCCTAATAAGAACATTGTGCAGATGAAATGAGATCTTCCTAAAATGCTTCGTAAGCTTTAAAGCATGTTTTATGTAAAATGAAAGCTATTATTATTGTCCTATTATCATGGTTCACAGTGAGACGGATGGGTCAGATCAGTGACACAATAACCTAGACAGGAAAGAGTAGAAATCAGTATCTTCGAATGCTACAGAGGGCTCAGGAAGGACAAGGATTGAACACAGGCCATCAGGATTAGGAAATGGTCCCTGATCTTGGAGAGAGCAGGTCAGGTGAGGGCAGAGGCTGGAAACCAGATGGGGAATCACTGAAAAGCGAATAGGAGAAGGGGGAATACAAGCCGACAAGTAGCGAGTTTTGTCTTTTTTCCTCTAGGATCGAGGAGAGATGTGAGATGACAGTTGGAGGCTTTTTGAAGTCATTTCTTTGGCTAATCCTCTCAGCTGCTGCCCCCAAGATGCTATAAATTTAGGGAAAAAAAACAATTATATGTGAATAAATATAATACAAGATAGAACTTGGGTGCCATGGATAGGGACAAGGAAAGTATTGTGGGAGCTCAGAAAATGGAGCACTTCCAGCCGGGAGGATCAGAGAAGGCTTTGTTGAGGATATGGTATTTGAGCAAGGCCTTTATGGGTTTGATTTGGGCTGAAGAAACGGGAAGAGAAAGCATTGTGGGTGGTTCAAAGAGTGAACAAATAAGGAGGCCCTCAGCATGTTTCCTGCTTAGGAAATAGTATCATGAACTCTTCGAGGGCTGAAATCATCTTTTCTACTTTGTCATCCTTGGGACTCTAAGTCCTGGCACATATGGTCAGTCATTGTATAAATGTGTTTTTGTTGGTCAGAGTATTCGATATCCCTGCCCAGAAGGAAGAGCCCAGGGTTTGGACATTTAATGGAGTCAACAGCAAGTCAACTTCATATTTGATTGCCTATTAATAGGTATTGCCTAGTCATCCGATTGGGACCTCGTTCCTCTCCTGAACCTGCTAGCCCCTTTCATTAAAGCCAAATCCAAGGACCTTTTCTCCATCCTCATTTCCAGGCCTCGGGATAAGTGCTTGAGAGCCAAAAACCACTCTCCCTGCTCTCGAGGAGCTTACCTTTGTCCATTCAAGATTGTATACAGTTAATTGGAGGTGATTTCAGAGGGAAGGCAGTAGTGTGCAGGGAGACTGGGAAGACTCCTGAAGGTGGAGTTTGAGGCTCTGAGTCTCAGAGGGAGCTGGGACATCAACAGGATAAGAAGGGAGAGCATTCCAGGTTTTGTGGACAGTGTTAAAGCTTGGAACGGCACAGTGGAGGGACATCAGTAGCCACTCACTGACGTCAGCCGAATCCCAGTATTGATTTGCTCCATTTTTCTAAGCTTGGGCTGGTTTGTCCCTTATATAGACAACCTGGTGGTCCCTCACTCCTAGAAGCCTACTGTACTGATTTGGAATAGTGTGGACACCCACTGGAGTCATAATCACTACAAAGTTCTTATGAAGAGCCAGTCAGCTTTCTTGAAGAAGCCTACCATACTGGTGTGGGATAGTGTGGATACCCACTAGAGTCATGCCCAGTACAAAATTGTTAACAAGAGCAAGTCAACTGCCCTGAGGAAATCTACCATACTGGTTTGGGATAATGTAGACACCCACTGAAGTCATGCCAGTACAAAGTTATTGAGAAGAGCTAGTCAAAAGCCCTGAGGAAGTCTACCATATTGGTTTGGGATAGATATCCACTGGGGTTCATGTCCAGTACAAAGTTCTTGTGAAGAACAAGCCTACCATACTGGTGTGGGATAGTGTGGATACCCCCTGAGGTCATGTCCTGAGGGCAAACATGGCTGTCCCAGCTGCATACAATGTCCTGGGTGGCCATGGGGCTAGTCCAGCTGTGCTGGTGGAGAGGAAGTGCCAAGGTGAATGGTCTCACATGACTGTGAGTCCTTCAAAGAAACAAGAGTTTCTCTGTGTGTGCCCTGGGGGAGTTGGCTAGCTCTGTTGGACCCTCCTGGGGAACTTCATACTGATTTCCACAGGACTGCCTGGCCCTGGCAAGTGACTCCACCTGGGTGTCTTTGTGATGTGGCCCTTAGGCCCCTCCCTGAGTGAGCACTTTGGGCGCACAGCCTTTCCCAATTGACCACCGGTCAGTCAAGGGGCAGCAGCTGCTGTTCATTGATTACCCAGGCAGGGTTAGCATTTATAAGGGATTTTCCTTATCCCTCCCAGACCCAGAGCACAAGCGGTACTGTCTCCTGTTTACAGATGAAGGAATGGAGAGGTTCAGACAGTCTGAATGACTCGTTCTGGCTCCTCTGGACTCAAACCCAGAAATCTCCAGACTTGTAGATCACTTCCTACCCTGCGATCCTCCCAAAGACTTGAAGAACCGGACCAATGAATGGTAAGTCTTAGTCCTATCACTGCACAGGACTGAATATAAAGTGGTGGTCCAGACCATCTTCCCTTCTTTTCCCACTCGCTGGCCTCCATCTTCTTGGCAGCCTCCCCATCTGCCTCAGTACAGCCCATACAATTCCCCAGTCCACCCCCATTGGGAAATCAATGTCCTCCTTTGTTCTGGGAGGAGATGGGCCAATCTTCTCCCCTGCACACTGTCCTTGGACTTTTCTGAACCAGTGTTCCTCCCAGGGACTTTCCAAAATGGCACCTCTTCCTATTAAACTGTAAGCTCCTGGGGGGAGGAAGTGTCCTAGCCATCGTGTTTATATCCTCAGTGCTTAATGAATGTTTAATAAAGGGCTTTTTCATTGTTCTTTCAAGATCCAATGCAATTCTTATAGACTACAGGCACTGGAGGGCAGGCAGTGAATTGGCCCCCAGTGAGTGATAGATATCTTGATGCACTTCTCTAGTGGGGCTGAGAAAAGGGAATCTACTTGGGATATGACACTGGGGGCTAGGATAGAGAGGAGGAAGTATTGTTAATTTACTTTAAATTAATATTCTCTAAATGTTGGAGGGGATGTGGGAAAACTGAAACACTAATACATTGTTGGTAGAGTTGTGAACTGATCCAACCATTCTGGAGAACAATCTGGAACTCTGCCCAAAGGGCTATCAAAGTGTGCATACCCTTTGACCCAGCAGTGTTTCTATTGGATCTGTATTCCAAAGAGATCTTAAAGGAAGGAAAGGGCCCCACATGTGCAAAAAATGTTTGTGGCAGCTCTTTTTGTATGGCAAGAAACTGGAAACTGAATGGATGCCCATCAATTGGAGAGTGGCTGAATAAGTTATGGTATATGAATGTTATGGAATATTATTATTCTATAAGAAATAATCAGGAGGATAATTTCAGAGAGGCCTGGAGAGACTTACAGGAACTGATGCTGAGTGAAAAGAGCAGAACCAAGAGATCATTATACACGGCGGCAACAACAAGACTATATGATGATCTCACTCTCTTCAACAATGAAATGCTTCAAACCAGTCCCAATTCTTTGGTGAAAAAGGCCATATACACCTAGAGAGAGGGATGTGAAATGTGGACCACAACATAACATTTTCATGTTCTCTATTGAGGTTTGCTTGCATTGTATTTCCTTTATCAGATTATTCTTTCTTGTAGATGTGATTTCTCCTGCACAAAAAATGATGCAATAACTATACATATATTCGATTTCTTAAGTATTCTAACATAATTATCATGTAGTGGATATCCTGCCATCTAGGGGAGGGGTGGGGAGTAGGGGGAAAAATTTGTAACAGAAAGCTTTGTAAGGGTTAATGTTTAGGAATTACCCATACATATGTTTTGCAAATAAAAAGTATTAATAAAAAAAATTATATGATCAATTCTGATGGACATGGCTCTCTTCAACAATGGGATGATTCAAGCCACTTGACTGAATATGGATCACAACATAGTATTTACACCTTTTTGTTTTTTCTTTTTCTCATTTTTAAATCTAATTTTTCTTATGCAGCATGACAAATGTGCAATTCTTTTATATTTATTTCCACATGTTTAACCTATATTGGATTACTTGCTGTCTAGGGCAGGGGTTGATGGGGGAAAAGAAGGAGAAAATTTGGAATACAAGGTTTTGCAAGGGTGAATATTGAAATTATCTTTGCATGTATTTTGAAAATAAAAAGCTATTATTAAAAAAATTGATCATTCTCATTGAAGCTCAGTTGCCTCCTCCTACTTGGAGTCTTTCTGCTTCCTAAACATTGCCCTGGCACAAAGCTCCAGTTGACTCAGCCTGGTTATAGTTATGGATTCAGGATATTCTTATCAAAATCCTCATTTTCAGCTTTTGCATTAATCTCCATTCTCATGCTCAGTTCTGAGGTTCTGGGGGGTTTTGAATATATTTCTTATATTTCCAATTGGGGATTTACACCTCCTATTTTTTTTTTGGACTCGGATATTTCTCTCCTGGTCTTCCCTTCTCCTCTTCTCCCTTTCCCCCTTCTACCCTTTCTTCTTTCCTCCTGTTTGCTCCTCCCTTCCGTCCCCACTCCCCCATGTGTTGGCCCCTTCAGGGTATTTCTCTTGCCTGCTGCCAAATAAGACTGAACCAGTTGAGCTTGGCTTTGGGCCACCATTGATTTCCTTAGGGCATTTCCCAAAGCAGGATATTGTTGATGTTTACCATTTGACTGTTTTTAACTTCATGGCTTGCTTACTTGGGACTTATGTATATTAATGTTTTTTACTCACTACAGAAATTGTAGACATGGTAGGGCATAGTATATAGAGACGCCATATAGGGGTGTGCATTTATTCAATCTTTCCCCTTTTATTTTATAGTCGAGTTTACTGAGATCCAGAGAGATTGGCTCAATCAATATTTATTAAGTGTCTACTATATGCCAGGCACTGTGCCAAGTGCTGGGAACACAAAAAAGAGGCAAAAGGCAGTCACTGTTCTCAAGGAGCTTCCAATCTAATGGAGAAGTTTACGGTGAAATGGTTGAACAGAACCTTTCAATGCAGTCAGACTGGTCTGCCCACCAGAAGGAAGTGGGTAGTTGAAGGGGACTGATAAGTCTTTATTAGAAAGTGTTGAAGGAGGGGCAGCTAAGTAGTGCAGTGGTTAGTGCACCAGCCCTGAAGTCAGGAGGACCTGAGTTCAAATCTGGTCTCAGACACTTAACACTTCCTAGCTGTGTGATTCTGGGCAAGTCATTTAACCCCAATTGCCTCAGCAAAAAGAAAGAAAAGTGCTGAAGGCAAAAGGATGAGGAATAATGGAGGAGTAGAAAGGAACTGTTCCCATCTACCATGTACTTAATACCTCCTCAGCCCCACTTAAAAATGGTAGCCACCCCTTAATTTCTCTCTTATTTAGTGACCCTCCTTTCCCAAACCATTTGCAGATGATTAATTAGTTTCTCTGAAACTCCATCTCCCCTCCCTCCATTGCTAGCTTTATTTCCCCTGTGTGAAAGCAAAATGGTAACCTAAGAAGTTAAGAAATCTGCCTGAGTGTCAGACACAGGGATAGGGACTAGAAGAAGTATCCTGGTTGGGGTCATGATTCTTTCTCTAGGTCCTTAATAGAACAAGTCTCTCAGCACCAACTCAATTTTGAGGCAATGTTGCATAGGGGTTAGGACGATGAATGTAATCACTAAGGGTTAAAATATTGCCTTTAGACACTTACTAGCTATGTGAGATTTAACTTCTCTGTGCCTGTTTCCCTGTCTGTGAAAGGAGGGTGCAAGACTCAACGATATCTAATGTACCTTCCAACTCTAAACAAATTGGATGCATCTTGTGACTGCATTTCATTTCTTCCCTATCTGCCAATTTCTGGGCAATCTCAATTTTACTTGCGAATTGAAAACAAATGTGTCACAGATGCAAACAGTGATCTGGGAGTGTACTGGGTTGCATTACAAAATGACTTGTCAGACATTTATTTTATGGCAATTAATGTAATTAAAGTGCTTAGTTACATCTGCTAGCCTCATTTTCCAAATACTGTCAGTGAAAAAGATAGGATAAGTGATTTATAAATCAAATATTGGGTTTCTTTTGCATTTTGCATTCTTTACTTACTAAAGAATTGAGGATTTTGCAATAGGCATCTGTTTGCTTGTAGGCATATTTAGGAGCTGAGTTTGTGGAACTACTGCTTCCTTGTAGATATTTGGGGCTTCAAGCCAATCTTAGCCCCAAATTTTGTTTGCTGGAAAATATGAACTGTGCAACTGTCAACATTCCCTGCCTGTCCTCTGGGAACAGAGTCAAGACCTGGGAGACTCGACTAAAGCACTTTCTGATACGAGGGAGCATCAGATTTTGTCAGCTCCTTGCTTGCCAGTCAGGTTGCTAACCGAGTACATATAACGAGGGTTGCCCCTTAGCTCAAGTTGCTAGCTGTCCAAAACGATGATTTTCTGAGAGTGACAAAATCACAATCTTCCCTTATACCAATCCACACACATGTTTCCAAGGGTTAATTGAAGCTAGGGTCATCCCTGGGTATAAGGTACCTGCTGAAATAGTGTGATCCAAGAGAAAGGTGACAGATTGTTGGGGAAAGTCCATTGAATTGGCAAGTGAAAGGCATCATCAATTTTGGTCTTGGTTCCTGGGATAACTCATTACTTAATCTTTCTGGGACTTGTTTTCTTATCTGGAAAATGAGAGGTTTGTGATTTAGGAGAGCAATTCCTAGCTCCAAATGATGTTTGGAGTATAGCACCAAATGATAAGATAAGGCACCGAATATTAGGGTTTGATCATATTAAGAACTCACAATGGCCATTCTCTTTGGCAAAGGGTAGGTTTATTTAGGAGAAGAGATTATAGACAAAATGAAGAGATACAATAGATACCAGGAATGGCAATATGAAATAGAGTTGGGAAAGCATATGATCAGCAAGGAAAAGGGTTTTCTCAATTAGTGATGGAAAAGACAAGTTCTTTACTGGCAATTAATCAGGAGAATGGGAATGCCCCATGACGTTGGAGCAAGCTCTTAGCTGGCAGGCTAAATAGCAAAAGATTTAGCATTTTAAAAGAATTAGTTATAAGAAGGAGAAAGAATAGAGGATGGTGGGGGATGAGAGGAGAGATACCACATAACATGGGGAAGGGAGGAAGGGAGAGACATGAACCAGAGTGCCGTGGTGGGCTAGAACCCAAAAGGGTTCAGCAAAGATGACCTGAGCCATGGACAGATTTATAGGGGGAGTTTATTTTTTTTTTGATTACAAATTTTTTATTAAATATAGGAATAAAAAAAATTAAACCATTAAAAAATAAAACCCATATAATGATTTTCACCTCAATTTCCAATACAATCATGTTATCAAAACCCCCCCACAATATCTGCATAAATTATCCAAACTTTTCATAACAAGCAGGAACATGAAGAAGGCTACATTTAACAATTAAGGTATCATGAAATTCCACTGAGAAGCTGAATGTATTATATTTCTCAATCCAGTCTTTTTTTTTTTTTGACTTACAGAATCAGGGCAGAACACAAATCAGTAAACTGGAGGAGGAAAATAGTCCATGCACTTATGGAAGACTACAGTGTGAGGATCTGCTGTATAAGCTGCTCCCCAATCTCATTTTAATGTTGTTCGTGACATCTTCCTGGGTGAACAATGCATCATCCTTCTTGCACAATTAATTTTTTTTCTTTTGTTTAATGAGGGAGGTAGGTCAAAATACTACTGAGATTTTCTAAATATAGGGGGAGTTTAAACTTAGATGTCTGACAGAACTCAAATTTCTGACTTGGACATAACAAAGTGGGACTGCCTGTGACCTCCACAGAGGGTGGGATTAGAAGTTAAACTGATCTCCATCAATGCCCTTTCCTGCCTGTGCCAGGAACGATTCCATCAATATTCTAGTCCCTCTCTGCCAATTTCACCAAGTTACTCAGGACCTCATCAAGATGGTCTTTCAAGTTCTTTCCATTTCTAAATCCTATGACTCAAGATCCTTCCCTTCTTTCCCCTCTCAAAAGACCTGTTTTAGAATATTTTAACTTGTTATATTGTCTAATATTCTCATCCTTTGACTGACCATTTTAGCTCAAAAAATTGTATCTCCAGAAGGGTCTTATTAAAATGCTAATATCTCACTTTATTAGCAGTCATGAAGACATCAAGCAAAGATAGCAAGTCCAGCCTTGAAGTCTGACAAGTCTGGGTTCAAATCCTGGCTCTGAAACATACTGGCTCTATGACCACAAGTAATTCATTTATCCAATCTTTAAGGGACCAAGAACTCTGACTCAAATTACAGCGAATTGTTTCTCCAAAAGTAGAGTTCAAAATGGTTGTTCCTTACACTGATGAATCATACATTTTATCCCTTTTCCTGAAGAAAAAATAGGATTAACAAGATGAATTTGACAGATGAACTTCTTAGCTAGAACCTTGGGAAACAGTACCTTGAGGCAATGGTGGTTTAGTGGATTTTGATTTAGAAAGGTTCTCCAAGTGGAGAATTAAGTGGCTGGATGAAGTCACTAAGTATATGGGATAGAAGATAGACTACTGAAAAAGTGAAGGAGACTGAAAGGTAAATTTCATTTATTTCGGTGGAGATGCCGTAGTCATAGAGCCTGATTGAGGAGGAATCAGAAGCCCCTTTATCCACCTTCTTATAAAGCAATCATTGTGGCAAGGCAAGTCTGAACATCTCAGGGAACACTTCCTTGTGAAGAATCCACACACAACAAAGCATCATTTGAAAAACCATTAGCAGCACTTGCATAACACCCCAGAGGCGGCCATGTTGGCCGATGAGGCCCAGAAGGCTTTTTTCCTATTATAGAAATATGAATAGACTTCATATCTTTGAATTCATTGGCTATTGTGCATATGTACTTCATGGTAATAAAGTTACAGGAGACCCTCGGGGCTTTCTGCCTGCTCCTCTAGAGTTCATCTAGGAAACTTTGTGGTCCCAATTCAATTCCTCTTCTCCAAGAACTCCATTCTTAAGCTAATCTCATGGTTTTGTGGGCTCAGAGCTGGAAGGAACTTTGAGTCATATAGTTCAATTTACTCATTTTACAGTTTAAAAAAAAATTGAA
This sequence comes from Myrmecobius fasciatus, assembly GCA_023553655.1. Classification (NCBI taxonomy): domain Eukaryota; kingdom Metazoa; phylum Chordata; class Mammalia; order Dasyuromorphia; family Myrmecobiidae; genus Myrmecobius; species Myrmecobius fasciatus. The sequence continues at coordinate 115,303 of JAJPUD010002679.1, read as the reverse complement.
ACTCAGAGCGGCTGAGTGCTTTGCCTAAGGTCATCCAGGAAGAAATTGGAAGAATTGGAATTCAAACCCACATTGACTCCTGGAACATCTCATTTTTTTCTTCAAATCCAGAGGATCTGACTCTTGGTAACAAGACAAATTATATAAATCAAATTAAAATATCAAATAAAATAAAGTCAAGAAACATTCTGTAAGTATCTGCCACATCAACAAAGCAGTGGGTTTTTGGTCCCTTTTCTTCAAGTTTCTTGGTTTCTGTAAATAGTTCTCAAAGTTTGGATTTGTTGAGATCATAGGAGAACTGAGAGGGACTGTAGAGCCACTGAGACCAACTCTTAACATTTTACAGATGAGGAGAGACTGAGGTCCACAGAGACATAGACTTGTCCACAGTCACACAGCCAGTATGAGTCTAAAGCTGGATTCAAAATCCCAGCATGCTGAGCACCACGTTGGCAATGATACAGACAAATTAGATTGACATGAAGTTTCTCTTAAATAAGGGCGGCCAATTTTTTGGATATCCTTCCCTTCCTTTCTTCCCCATCTTTTCTCCCCTCCCCCTCTTTCTCCCCATTGAAGTTAAGGGTAAATTAAAGGAAAGTTGTATTGATTTTAGAATATTGGACCTGCTCCAACTCACTACTCATGTGACAGCACACCTTTTGAGAAGAGAGAAGCAGCTAGGTAGTACAGTGAATAGAGCATTGAGCTGGGACTTCAGGAAGACCCGAGTTCAAATTCAGCCTCAAAAACTTACTAGCTGTGTGACTCAGGACAAAACACACTCTCTGCCTCAGTTTCTTCAGCTGTAAAATGAGAACCAGAATGGCATCTTCCTCAGAGGATTGTTGTAAGGATCAACTGTGGTAATATTTCTAAAGTATTTACCAGAATTCCTGGCACAAAATAAGAGCTTAAGAAATACTTATTCCTTCCCCACCTTGAGAACTGCTGGTGTGACCTGAAAACTCCATTGATCTAATTTTGCCAAGTTCATTGAAACAAAAGACACCCCCATAATGGGATACCCAGGGTAGAGTTTTGTCGCCCACTTCTTTCTTCTCCTTTGAATGTTTCCTTTAAATTAAGCCTTTGGGACATTAGAGAGAGAGGCTAATCAGAAGAATATTTCCATTTTTGTTTTATTTTAACTTCAGAGAAGCAGAAGAAGAGTCAGGAAAAAATAGGTTTGTTTCTTTTCTGGGACATTTATTAGCTGTTTGATCAAGGCCTTGCTGAATTTGTTTCCACATCTGTACAATGGGGCTGGTGGGGATAATCTTGCCTTTTTAGCTAGGTTATTATGAAGATCTAAATATCCATAAATGCTCATTTGTTTGATTTGTTAAATGCTTTGAAATTTAAAGAAAGCTATCCAAATATTAGCAATTATACTGGGGGAGGAGGGGCTAGTGAGGACTCTGAAGTAAAAACCCTAGGTTGAAATCCTGCCTTTTCTATTTAAATGTCTTGGCCATGGCCATACAGTTAGTAATCTCTCTGGGACTCAGTTTCCTTATCTGTAAAACTAAGTAGTACAATGGATTGAATGCTGGCTTTAGAGTCAGAAAGATCTGAATTCAAATCCATCCCTAGACTCTCCTTGGGTATCACCCCAGACAAATCCCTTAGTCTTTCTCAGCCTGTTTCCTCATCTATGAAAATAACAGTTGGACCCAAAGACCTCTGAGGTCCCCTTCAGCTGGAAATCTGTGATCCTGAAGTTCCTTCCAGCTTTAATTCTGTGCTCCCATAATTCAATGACTAGCTCACCTTCAGGGTCTAATATATGATTCTTTTGTACCCCAGTCCTTTTCCTCAGTCCATATCCCAAAGATGTGTGTGATCTTCCACTCCAGACCCATAGACCTCTTGGTGACTTTCTGACTTAGAACACTTCATTTTCCGGGACTGACTTCCTGAGTAGTAAACAATTCAATTTACCTGTTGAAACATTATGGAAAAACTCTTAATGGCAAAGGTCCTCTATTCCTCCCCTTCACCCTGATAATTTTAAATTGGGGATTTTTGTCTTGAAACTGGAGTTCAGGAGTCGTCTTGATCCCAACTAGATAGTAAGTCTCAGGGAACTTTGGCATCTTGCCTGGAACTGGTAACTGAATTTGCATCAATAAATATAGGTGCTGATAAAATCTGCCTTGCTTCAATGTTAAACAGACCTAAATAAATTTTGTAATACCTTCTTCACAATTCCAGCAATCCTAAACAAATGAGTCTGAAATTCTCTTGGGATTTTAAACCCTGTTGGCCTGAAAGAGCTTTCATTAATTTGTGGGGAAATGAAGTCCCCTGTTGTTGTTTTTTTTTTGTTTGTTTGTTTTTGTTTTTTAGCTGAGGCAATTGGGGTTAAGTGACTTGCCCAGGGTCACACAACGAGGAGTTCCTTCTTTCTTAGGTACTTTTGTACTTTTTTGTCCTCTGCCCCCCAAATGGCCAGTTTAAGGTGATTCTATCATTATTCTCCAATGGCTTCTTAAGCCACATGAATTATTTATTTTTTCAAATTAAGTCCAGGTGTGTTAAGCAACTTTATTTTGGAGTTTCCCTGATTTTTGATCTTGCCCCCTAAGTGTTATCTTAAAACATTTAATACAGACTGACTTCATTTCAAATTATAAAACTTTGTCAACAGCCCCAGCTCCAAACATTGCTCAACCCATTCCAACTAGCGCCGGAACAAGGCAACCTAGGGCAGAGCCGAGTCTCGCAGCACAGTGTTATCTGCTTGTGATCAAGGGTCAAGCTGCCAAAAAGTGGGCCAGCCGCTCTTGGGGCTTCATAAACCCCTGGCGTTCAAACAAAGGTGCCTTCTGTGAGCGGGGCTGGCCTTCACAAAGCTGTCTCGGAGGAAGTGCTTGTTCCTTAGCATGGAGAATGAAATGGGCCTTATTTCAGCTTGACCCCCAATGATTCCTCCCCTGGGCCGCCCAGTGGGGTAAAAGTGATAGTCCTAGTCGCTGGCCATGACTTTGACCTTGCCAGATGGCCGGCCGGCCTCTGTCAGAATGGGCTCACTGGGCTTCAGACCCAGCGGGATCTGTCCATTGCTAGGCCCAAGCTAAGGTTAGCCTGACAGGGCTGGAGGGAGGGCCTTGCATCTGCCCATCAACAGCTCTAAATAAACATGGGCTAACCTTCAAGAGTTTCAAGTCAAATAAAAAGGTAACATGAGACTTCATCTATGAATATGGGCTCATGGCTATCAAGGAGAGTCACTTCTGGTCCCTTTTTACAAAGAACCAATTTAAAACATCAAAAATTAGGGAAACAATTGTGGGGGGTGGGAGGGAGGCTACAACTGCCCCTCCCCCATGTCTCACTTGTCTCTATCTCTGTATCTCAATGTCTCTTTCTCTGTGCATGTGTCTCTGTCTCTGTCTCTGTCTCTCTGTTTCTCTTTCTCTCTGGATGCTATCTCTGTCTATCTTTCTCTCTGTGTGTGTCTATATCTCTGTCTGTCTTTCTCTCTGTGTGTGTCTTCCTGTATGTCTCTGTTTCTGTCTTTCTCACTGTGTGCATGTGTTGTGCTCTCTGTATCTGTTTCTGTCTGTCTCTCCGTTTCTCTCTGTGTCTATGTCTCTCTATTTCTCTCTTTATCTCTGTCTTTCTGTGTATATGTCTCTCTGTGTCTCTGTCTCTGTCTGTCTCTATTTCTCTCTGTTGTCTCAAAATTTACAACTTTCAAGTTGTTTCAGGGACTCCGTGGTCGGGGGAGGTGGTTAGGAGTCACTTTTTCTTTCCAGTGGGGCCCTGCTGCAGTGTCCTTGTATCCTTGTATCCTTGGGACCTAGGACAGTGCCTAGAATATAGACTATTTTGAAATTTAACAATGGGGCTAGGGAAGAAGTCTCCCACCTCTTATCTTTTCTTGACTTTCTCTCCTTTCTTGGATAAATAAGCACACAATGCCTCTTGTGTCAGCACTGGTTTTTACAGAGCTTTATGAATTTGCTTCTAGGATTTAAGATGACTACAGCCTCCCATTCTCTAATGAGAACACTTTCAGTATGAATAGAGATGATGACTTTCAGGCTGTCTGAGAGAATCCCAAATGTGCAGAAATCTGATAAAGCCCACACTGCTCCTTAGCATAAAACAAAGGGCTCTGTCTTTCAGAAGGTCCCATCCTTGGGTCTTTTCCATCATGGCTTGCATAACTGTCTATATAAGTTCCTCTGGCTCTCTCTCCCCCTCCCTTACTCCTTCTCTGTTTCTGCACCTGTCCATTCACACTTATCTAGGGATATTTACGTATCTTGATTTGTGGAGGTATCTACAATTATCTAGGGATATCTATCCATTTATCATCTATTCACCTAGTTATCCATCTATCTATATCTATCTGTTATCTGTCCATCTAATATGGTGGTATCTGTCTTTCTATTGGCCTATCAAGTCATGTTTATACTGAAAGGTAGCATGGGATAATGGATAGAGGGCCAGTGTCAGACTGGAGAAGACTAGGGTTCAGGTCCTGTCTTCTGACATATTGTATAAGTATGTCTAATAAGTTATTTAACCTTTCAATATTCCAGGCAACTTTCTAAATCCACGAGTGGTTGAAGAGTTGCTATATGGATATGTGTTGGTAGAAAGTTTTCTCATTGGGAGTTTCATATGTTCTTATAAATATAACTCTGGATCAAAGTATATGCTTATATTTATATTATATCTATCTATATCTATCTCCTGGATACTAGATCAAGTTGTTGTATTTGCAAGTCTGGAGTTGAGCTTCAGCTCTGACACTGACTTGTCCAGTAAGCATGGTTGTGATAAGTAACTGTTTTGAGTCTTGGTTTCTTCTCCCTGTAAAATAATGTGACTTGGACCATTTAACTTCACTGATTTATCGGGAGGAAAGTACTTTGGAAATAGAACCTATTACACTGCTAAAAGTAGGGTTATTAAAATATCTCCATCAATAAGCCCTGGACAGTGGATTCTAGTAATGGTATGGAGCCCTTTTATTAAGCAGTAGGAAGTCTTTCTTTTTTTCTTTTTGCTGAGGCAATTGAGGTTAAGTGATTTGCCCAGGGTCACACAGCTAAAGAATGTTAAGTGTCTGAGACTAGATTTGAACTCGGGTCCTCCTGTCTTTGAAGTAGGAAGTCTTTAACAGATTTTGTAGTATCTGTCAGTCCCCATGCTGATGAAAATCCATTGAGGAATTGGAGGTGATTGCTAATATTTCTCCTGTTCACAATAGGATATTTAACTTGGAAAATACCTCAGAGATCACCCACTCTACCTTTTATCTACACAAGAGTACTCTCTTTATCAGCCCTGGCCAGTGGCCATCCAATCTTTGCCTGAAGACTTCTAGTGATGGAAACCCAATCTCTCCAGAAGTAGCTCAATCTATTTCTGCATGACTTGAATCTTTAAGAATTTTTTTCAATTAACATAAATTATATTTTTGCATCAATTACAAATTTGTTCAATTAACATCAATTATAAATTTGCATTTTTGCAACTTTCCCCCTCCTATTATTCTTACTTTGTACTCTCTAGAACTGTGCAGAACAAACCTGATCTTTCTTTCAGGGCTCAGCCCTTCTACTGTTTAAAAGTTGCTTCCCTCTCCTTCCCACCAATTTTAACTACTCAAGACTAAATGTCCATTCCTTCAATTGATCCCACTATGACCTGAAGTCAAGACCCTTTATCACTGAAGCATTCTTCTCCCTGTAAAATAATGTGACTTGGACCATTTAACTTCACTGATTTGTGGGAGGAAAGTACTTTGGAAATAGAACCTATTACACTGCTAAAAGTAGGGTTATTAAAATATCTCCATCAATAAGCCCTGGACAGTGGATTCTAGTAATAGTATGGAGCCCTTTTATTAAGCAAATCCTTCTGTTTACTCTTATGTTCTTCCTAAAAATGCTCTCTTGTTCTCCAAGAAAATTGTTGATAAAAATGAAAGATTGGCAACAGTCAAGCATAATTCAATTCAATTCAGTTCACCAAGCTGATTTGGAACCATGAATGACTCCCTTTTGAGATTTGCCATTCTGCTTAAACATACATTTTTGGGAGCTGAACATGATTCCCTTTCATAAAAACCTGGCTGATTCTCTCTTTCTGAACAAACTCTGAATTTCACAACATCTCCCAGATGGCTTCCATGTCACTAAGTCTGCCTACTCCCCGTCTTGATGGATGGCTAAAGTGGACATGTTGGTTTTCTGTTTTTAAATCAGTCAGCTTAGAAACTCCTTATTGTTCTCCCCTCTTCTCTGTTCCACTGAGATTTCCTTCTGGTTGTCAATGGTTCTGGCTCCTGATATTCCAGGATGGTATGATATTTTAACGAAGGAAAGGAGACACCTTTATTTAGAAAATAAGACCACAGAGATGGCATATGGGTAGCACAACCACGTTACACTGAAGTTATTTTGATGTGTGTGTGTTTTGGTTGAGGGGCTAACTCCAGCAGAGTTTAAATTTTAATTCTTTGGTTCCCCTCACACGTTGCTAATTACAGATTTCCAGGAGAGAAGGGTCCTTCCTTTCCTCAGCCCCCCATAGAGTCCAATGCTGCTGGAATGGTTTTCTCAATGCTGCTCTTAGGTTAAAGAAGGAAAAACAAATGAACTGAGTGAGATGTTCTCTCTTACCTTGAACTTCAGTAGGAAGACACTGAATTGGGCAGGATTGTAAGGGAGTGATCAATCAATCAGCAAACATCCATTAAACAGCTGCTATGTGCCAGCCATTGTGCTGAGTACTGAGGAGACACAAGCTGAAATGGAATGGTTCAGGACAGCTTGAAGAAAGAAATCATGAGAGTAATGGCTGTATAATAACAACCCTGAGCAATATTTTCCTTTTTTCCATAGAAGTCGACTGAGAACTCTACTGGTTTTTATTTGTAACTTCCAAATTACTTTAAAAGAGTTTACTTTTTACAAGAGGAAAGTTTATAACCTATGAAATGTTTACAGGGTTATTTTTAGGGAAGCACTAACAGCTTGTGTGTGTGTGTGGAGGGAGGGAATCAAGAAAGCCCTTATATAAAAGGTGGTATTTAAACTGAATGTTGAATAGCCAGAAATTCTGAGAGACAGAGGTGAGGAGGTAGTGGACTCTAATCAAAGGGGAAAATTCTATGATATACAAAAGTTTTATTAGTGTGGGAATTCTGATGATTAAGACAACATTTGAAAGTCAAGCAAATTCCCCATCACAAGGTCAAAGTTTGACTATTTAGCTTTTATGTAGGCAGTCAAAGGTCTTGGACAGATTTGCATTTTTACTTGATCAACAGTATTCTTCAACCTGAGGGCTCGTGTAAATTTTCAGAGGGAAATAATGCAATAATAATAAAATTGTATATAGAGGACCCATTATATACTCATTATTGTACTAAGCTTTAGAAATTGGATTCAAGGGTTCTGAGTTTGTTTTTTAGCTTTTTTGTGACTTGGAGTCTTTTGGCAGTCTAATGAATCCTATGACTTCTTCATAGAGTCATGTTTCTAAGTCATAAATCCGTCAACTAGAATTTATTAAGCACCTACCATGAATTAGGCTCTATGCTAAGTTCTAGGGGTAGAAAAAAAAGAGCAAAAATAAGCATTGCTCTTAAGGAGTATCCAGTTTAATATAACATGTAAGCAAATATGTGTGTAAACAATATATATATATATATATATATATATATATATATATATATATATATATATATATAACTATATCAACAGAAAGAGGAAAAAAAAGGAGAAAGGGACCAGAGGGAGGAAGGACAAATTGGAAATAATCACAGAGTAAAGACATTAACATTAAGGAAGATCAGGAAAGGTTTTTGCAGAAGGTAGGATTTTAGCCGACACTTGAAAGAAGCAGGGAGATGAAGATGAGGAAGGAGAGCATCCCAGAGAAGGGAGGCAGTAAGGGACAATTTCTGGAGTTGGGAGATGGAGTGTTCCAAGGAAGCCAGGATCACCTAACTGACAAATATGTGGAGGTACAAGAAAATGGCAAAGTGGGAATAATCAGGTGAGGAAGGGCTTTCAAACCCAGAGGTTGGGGGTGGGTGGGTGGGGTTATAGTTGCTCCTAGAGGCAATAGAAGCATTGGAGTTTATTGAATAGGGGGAGGACATTGTTAGACCTTTGCTTTAGCAACATTGATAGCTGGAGTGGAGAGACTTGGGATCTAGAGCTCTAGCAGCAGATTATGGCAGGAGCCCAAGCCTGGGCTGTTGAGTTCTTGCACCAAAGTGACAGCAATCTCCTGGGAGAGAAGGGGCTAAAACAAAGATAAACAGCAGGATTGGACACCTGGGTGGGTATGGAAAGTGAGGGAGAATGAGGGGTGGAAAATGGCACTTAGGTTTCAAGCCTGAGGGACTGGGACAGTATTGTTACCTGCACAGTTTTAGGGAAGTTGGGAAAAGGTGAGGGGTTTTGTGATTAAAGTTTCTGAGATCTAATTTGAGATACCTAATAATCAGCTGGAGATGTGAGACTAGAAGTCAGAAGGGAAGGTAGGGATGGTCAAGTATATGTAAGAGATAAAATACAGGATTAGAGAGTAAACTAATTCTATTGAAATAGTTATTAAAATTTTGAGTTCTAGAAGTCACGCTCCAGTTTCAGTCATGGGAAAACAGACATCATGCAGGAGAGTACTGTGGCTCTGTATTTGTCTCTTCTGATTACACAGCCTGTAGAAAATGACAGATCTAGGGATCTGATTATTCAATTCAACAGGCATACATGCATATGTGTATATATACATGCATGCTAACAATACATATACATAGATATATAAAGCTTTTTATTTTCAAAACACATGCAGAGATAGTTTTGAATATTCACCCTTGCAAAACTTTCTTTCCCAGTTTTTTTCTCTTTCCTTTCCCCCTCCCCTAGATGGCAAATAATACATGTTAAGCATGTGCAAATATACATGTTAAATATGTTAAACATGTGCAATTCTTCTATACATATTTCCACAATTATCTTGCTGCACAAGAAAAGTCAGATCAAAAAGGAAAAAAAAAATGAGAGAAAACAAAATGCAAGCAAACATCAACAGAAAGCATTATAATGCTACGTTGTGGTCCTCACTCAGTTCCCCCAAGCCTCTCTCTGGGTTTCTTCATCGCTGAACAATGGGAACTGGTTTGAAACATCTCATTGTTGAAGAGAGCCATGTCCATCAGAATCGATCATCATATAGTATTGTTGTTGCCGTGTATAATGATCTCCTGGTTCTGCTCGTTTTACTCATCAGTTCATGTAAATCTCTCCAGGCCTCTCTGAAATCATTCTGGTGGCCGTTTCTTATAGAACAATAATATTCCATTACCTTCCTTTACCATATCTTATTCAGCCATTCTCCAACCGATGGGCCAGCCACTCAGTTTCCAGTTCCTTGTCAACAAATGCCTTGTGTGTGTAAGGCACTGTGCTAGGTACCCAGACAGGAAAATGAGAGTGTCCTGCCATCAAGAAACTTACTTTCTTGGTGGTGGGTGAAAAGTGCCTTAGAACATGTAAAAAGTTAAGTTCCCATAAGCCACTTTGAAGAGGAAAAGAGAAATAACCCTGTGGGGAATAAGGAATGGCTTTCTGAAAGAAGTGGTACGATTGGGAATCACAACTGAAAAGGAAATGCTTTTCCAGCTTGTGTCAAATCAGGGGGAAGAAGATGCATATTAATTCAAAGGAACAAGGCAAAATGCATGGATTATTAAGACCAGTCCACAAAAGTCAATGAAAGTCAGGTTGTGACAGTTTGTATTTTATCCTAGAAGCAATACTTGAAGATTTTTGATTAGGACAGTAGATTAAGTCTGTGTTTGAGGAATATTAATTTGCATAGAGAATTGACTGGAGAGGATAAACTGGATGAAGACAGCTGTTATTTTAGTCCAGATGAGGGATGGTGAGGTCCTGTAATAGCTGAGGGAATGACGAGGAGTCAGGTGGAACAGATGTGAAGGTAATAATAATTCTAATAATTTATATAGAATTTCAAGGTTAAAAATTGTTTTACATTTATCATCTCATTTGAACCTCAAGACAAACTTGTGATGATAGTATTAGAATTATTCCCATTTTGCAGATAAGGAAAGAGTTTGAACTAGATTCAAATTCAGTGCTTTTCAAACTTTGGTTCTCCGTATCTTTATACTTATTAAATTAAATATTAAAAATTGTTGAAGACCTGTCCAAGAAGTTTTTATGTGACTTCTTTTATAGATATTTATCGTGTTAGAAATAAAACTAATTTTGAACGTATAGAGGGTTTCAGAGAACTCCGGGTTTCTTGAGATCAAACTTTGAGAGCCGTTAAATTAAATGACCTGCTCAATTTCACAAAATCGGTGTCTCAGGCAGGATCAAAACATCTTTTTGACTCCAAGTTTGACTCATTCTATCCTCTTTGACATCTAAGAATCAACATGGTACTCTTTGATAATGGGGTGAAAATTCTGAAGATGCTATATCATTTTTTTGTGTGTCTTTTAGAGGTACCTAGGTATTCTTGGCACTTGGCTTCAAGTTATTAAAATTCCATTTTTAACCAGGGGATTGTGGATGAGGTGATAGAGAGAGAAATCAATTCTAGAAGAAGAAAACTTGGAAAAATATGAATAATGCTCTATGAATTATAAATCTGATTCTCAGATTTTTGTAGCTCAAAAAAGTGGTCCTCCAAGGTACTAGCACAGGCAATGTCATTGAAGACACAGCCAGTTGTTAATTTCTTTCCTAAGGGACCAGTTCTTTGTTTTCACTTTAATGTGATAATATTGTTTAATAAATCTGACTGGCTGCATTTTGGCACTCTATTTTATCTGAGCAATCGGCAAGGTTAGAGAGTAACAATCTAAAACATACTTGCGCCAGTTAAAATATTGCCCATAAAATCTCCAAGAAAATGAAGTATTGAACAAATTAAATTCATTGATCAAAATTTAGATGCTACCATAGGAGGGCATTTCTATAGCTCTGTCACATCCCCAGGCTCTCCCTTCCCCCCCACCAAAAAAACCAAAACAAAACATTCAACAAACGATATATATTTGAGAGACTTTTGATGATATAGTCATAAATATTTTCCTGACATATTAATGAGTGTACAAGGAAAATCCTCACCGTTTTAATTAGTTTGCAAGCTGAGATGAAAGTGGGTGATTGGCAACACTTGGGAGATGTTGAATATTTCAATTCTGAAGGATGAGTGTAATGTTTCTTTTATAAAGGCCACCATTTTGTCTTTGCATGAGTAGATCAATTCTAATTAGTCATTGCAGGTGGAATAAAAAGGTTGACTTCTATGGAATCTATGGGGAGTTCTTTGGGGATTGAGGGCAATGCACATATCATGGCTGTTTACAAAGAGTTGTGAGAAAAATAGTCAATATTCATGGGGCGTATTTTTGTAAATTTTCAACACAGAATACTCAAGATTATGAATGCTGATGTAGATTTGCATTTCATTTTTGCTGTTATCTGAAATGTCTCTAGCACCTGTCTTTAAGGGATTCAAATAATTTCTAAGGGATTGTCTAATGCATATTTGAAACATTTGAGTGAGAGGTGTTATTTGCAGTTTCATCTTTTTAAAAAATATTTATTTTTAAACAGTTTAAAAATTTTTTGAATTCTAAATTCTCTCCCTCCCTTTGGATTCTCTCCCACCCACTTAGAAAACAAGTAATATAATATCAATTACACATGTGAAATCATACAAAACATATTTCTGTATTAGTTATATTTCCAAAAAAACATGAAAAATAAAGTAAGAAAATGATACTTCAATTTTTACCCAGAATTCATCAGAGATAGTATTTCTTCATCATAAGTCCTTTGGGATTGTCTTGGATCAACACATTACTCGGAGTAGCCAAATCTTTCATATGATCATTGTTACAACATTGCTGTTGCTGCATACAATGTTCTTCTGATTCTGCTCCCTTCCCTTTGGATCCAATTTCTATGTCTTGCCATATTTTTCTGAAACCACCGTTTCTTCATTTTCCACAGCACAATAGTATTTCATCACAATCATATGTCACAACTTGTTCTGCCATTCCCCAATTGATGAGGATCCCCTTGATTTCAGATTCTTTGTCACCACCCACAGAGCTGCTAGAAATCTTTTTTTTTAATCTCTTTAGCATATAGGCCAAGTTATAGTATTGCTATGTTAAGGAGAATACATAGTTTTAGGGACTTTTTGTCGTGGTTCCATTGTTATCCAGAATGGCTAGACCAGTTCACAACTCCATCAGTCCTTCACTGATGTGCCATTTCTAAGAAGTAGTACCTTAGAGTTGAATTTGTTGTTCAGTTATTTTTCAGTCCTATCCAACTCACTATGTATGACTCCACTTGGGGTCTCTTTACAAAGATACTGGAGTGGTTGGCCATTTCCTTCTTTAGCTCATTTTCCAGATGAGGAAACTGAGGCAACTAGGATGAAGTGACTTGTCCAGGGTTATAAACTAGTCAGTTTCTGAGGCTAGATTTGAATTCAATTCTTCTTGACTCAGACCTGCTGCTCTATCCATTATGTCACTTAGCTCCTGTTTTAATTTTCATTTCTCCATCTAACAATGATTTAGATTATTTTAAAAATTAATTATTGACAGCGTTGATTGTTTTCTTCTGAAAACTGCCTATTTATATTCTGAAATCACTTATCAATTTTGTTTTTATATAAACTTGTTAACTTCATATCAAAATTATCCATTTTGCTTTTCATAATGTACTCTAATTCTTTGGCTATAAATTCCTTCCTTCACAGATCTGAGAGGTAGACTATTCTTTGTTCTTCTAATTTGCTTAGAGTATCACTCTTGATGTCTAAATCATGAACCCATTTCAGCCTTATCTTGATATAGGGTGCTAGGTGCTGGTCAGTACCTAGTTTCTGCCATACTAGTTTCCAATTTTCCTGGCAGTTTTTGTCAAATAGTGAGTTCTTATCCCAGAAGCTGGGGTCTTTGGGTTTATCAAACACTGGATTGCTATAGTCATTGACGATTTGGTCCTGTGAACTTAACCTATTCCACTGATCAACAACCTTATTTCTTAGCCAGTACTAAATGGTTTTGATGATTGCTGCTTTATAACATAATTTAAGGTCTGGTACAGCTTGGCTACCTTCATTTATACTTTTTCCCATTAATTCCCTTGAAATTCTTGACATTTTGTTCTTTTAGATGAACTTTGTTATTTTTTTTCTAACTATGATTTATTGGTAGTTTGATTGCTATGGCACTGAATAAATAGATTAATTTAGGTAGAATTGTCATTTTTATTATATTAGTTCAGTCTACCAAAGAGCACTTGATAGTCTTTCAGTTGTTTAGCTCTGACTTTATTTGTGTGGAAAATGTTTTGTAATTGTGTTCTTATAGTTCCTGACTTTGTCTTGTCAGGAAGACCCCCAAATATTTTCTATTATCTACAGATAATTTAAATGGAATTTTTTTTATCACTTGCTGCTGAATTTTGTTGGTAATATATAAAAATGCTGATGGTTTATGTGGATTTGTTTTGTATCCTGCAACTTTGCCAAAGTTGTTTCATTGTTTCTAGTAAGTTTTTAGTTGATTCTCTAGGATTCTTTAAGTTTATCATCTGCAAAGAGTGATAAATTAGTTTCCTTGTTACCTACTCTAATTCCTTTAATTGCTTTTTCTTCTCTTATTGCTAAAGCTAACGTTTCTAATATAATATTGAATAGTAGTGGGCAACCTTGTTTCACCCGGTATCTTATTGGAAATGCTTCTAGTTTATCGCCATTATATATGATGCTTGCTGATGGTTTTAAATAGATGCTACTGATCAATTTAAGGAAAGCTCCATTTATTCTTATGCTTTTTAGTTTTTGAATGGAAATGGATTTTGTCAAATGCTTTTTCTGCATCTCTTGAGATAATCATATGATTTCTGTTAATTTGGTTATTGATATAGTCAATTATGCTAATAGTTTTCCTAATATTGAACCAGCCCTGCATTCCCGTTATAAATCCTACATGGCTATGGTGTCTTATCCCAGTGATAATGTGCTGTAATTTCTTTGCTAATATTTTATTTAAGATTTTTGCATCAATATTCATTAGGGAAATTGGTCTATAATTTTCTTTCTGTTTTGACCCTACATGGTTTTTATGTGTCATAAGAAGAATTTGGTAGGACTTCTTCTTTCTTTATTTTTCCACATAGTTTGCATAGTAGAGGAATTAATTGTTCTTTAAATGTTTGGCAGAATTCACTTTTAAGTTCTTCTGACCCTGGAGATTTTTTTTTTTTTTTTTTTTTAGGGAATTGATTGATAGCTTGGGGATTTTTTTTTTTTTTTTTTTTTTTTTTAGGGAATTGATTGATAGCTTGTTCAATTTCTTTTTTTTTTTCTAAAATGGACCTATTTGTGTAATTTATTTCCTCCTCTATTAATATGGGCAATCTATATTTTTGTAAGTATTTGCTCATTCACTTAGATTATCAGATTTATTGGCAAAATAGCTCCTGATTATTGCTTTAATTTCTTCTTCATTGATAGAAAATTCACCCTTTTCATTTGTGATACTGGCAATTTGATTTTCTTTCCTTTTTCTATTCAAATTAACTAAAGGTTTATTTATTTTGTTGAGTTTTGTTTTAGTTGGATAGTTTTCTTATTTTGAATTTTGTTAATGTCTCCTTTTATTTTCAGAATTTCAAATTTGGCGTTTAGGGAATTTTAATTTGTTCTTTTTCTAGCTTTTTCAGTTGTATACCCAATTCATTGATCTTCTCATTCTCTATTTTATTCAAGTAAACATTTAGAGATATAAAATTTCTCCTATGAACTGCTTCAGCTAAATAAATTTTGGTATGTTGACTCATTATTGCCATTCTCTTGGATGAATTTTTTGTTGATTCTGTTCCTCCAAAATTTTTTGAGGCATTATTTTTAAATTGTTTGGATGGAATGCTGGGAGAATTGAGCTAAATGACTGCCATCTTGGCTCTACCACCCAGTTTCATCTGTGAGCTGGGGAAACTAAGTCATAACTTTTCAGAGGTGACTTCAAAGAGGATAATCTCCTGATAATGCTATCTCCTTGCCTAAAATGTCCACATTTTTAAAATAATGATTTCAACTACTGGCTTGTTTTTCAGTGTCAACCCTTCCCATTTTTTTCATTCATTTCATAGAATGCTTACACATTTCTGAATTTGGCATCTACGATCATGAGAAATATGTGCAAAATACCCAGTATGGTTTAGGTGAGAATTAGGAGGGGGATGAATCTTCTGTGGCAGTGATCCATTACTAAATCTGGTCTGGATGGAGACCATCACACTCTCTCTTCCACAAACCATGACTTGTATAAAAACAAAGTGACACTTATAAGAAGAAATTGATAATGAGAACAAAGGATAAACAAGAACAATCTCCTAGTAAAAGAGGCATCCTACACATCTCAGCCAAAGTCGTACCTTCTTCAAGAAGCCTTTTCCATTTCTCCTTTTAAGGTTTTCCTCCAATGCTCTCCCCAATTTATCCTGTTATTTCAATGGTACAAAGATGTTAACAGCTGTCTCCCTCATTAGATGGTGAGTTCTTTGCGAGCAGGGATGATTTTGTGCTTTTCTTTATATCCCTACAATGTTTGAGGCATAGTAGTTGCTCAAGAAATGCTTGTCAATTTGACTGTTGAAGTATTAAGTATTTTTAAATGATAACTTTTGGTAATTTTGAAATATCCATTGTATTTGTTTAGTAATAATGGAACATATGCATTTAATTTATTTTTTAATTTTATTTATTTATAATATATTATATTGATGGGGTGGAGTTTCTAGGAGAAATACAGCAGTAATCCTGAGGACCCCAGACTTTAGGAGCTTTCTATTCTAACAATCTCTTTGTCAATGATCCTGAAGTCTCTTGACTTTAGGAATGCTTTATTATAGTCCTAGAAACTTTGCTGACTGCCAAATAACAGTGATAAAAGGTCAGTAATAAAAGGATTTCTGAGACAAATGGTGAGATGCATACTGGACCACTCCTCAGTTCTACCTCTGGCACATAAAATTAGCATATCAGTGACTTGAAGAATCATATCTCTTTTCCTATAAATTGGTCTTCTTGCCCCTGGTTCTTTGTTAAATCCTTTTGGAACTTAACTCCCTTAAATTGGCATTAAAATTACAAGAAATTTTGCCCCTTGACTTGGAGATGGGTTCAAGCCTGCAAATTCTTTTGAGACCCCTTGAGGATCCCAATCTTTTGGGGTTCCTTTAGAACCTCAACAATATTACATAATATATTATAAAAAATATATTATTTGTTAGGTGCCTATCTATTATATGCCAGGAATTCTGTTTTAATGAAGATATCTTAGATGGGGAAAAGAGTAAGCAGAGGAGGTATGGAGTTGCCTATGAAAAATGCCTAAGTGGTGATATTTAGATCCCCCCAAAATGGAACTGAGAAGCCACAAAAGGTCTTTTCTAAAGAACTATCCCCTTTTTTGTTGCCTGAGCTCCACTCCAGACTCTGGAGACTTCTTTTGCCATCCTGCCCCAGGAGCATTTGCCCCTGGAAAATCTGTGCCCTATATATAATCTTCTCACCCAGTAAGATCCCTCCACCTGGAGAATCCTTTCTCCATTTTGTGTTTCTTCCCAGAATCTAGATTTTTAGGAAGTGTTCCAGTTAACCATGCCCACATCTTCATTTTGCTTTTTTCTCTCCTCTGACCCCACTGGGATACCTTTCTCCAAAGTAGCCTTCTTTCCCTCTGTAGTAATAAATAATTGAATGCATGGAGAAACCAAAGCAAAGCTAAAGATGTTTCCATTGCTTATCCCCTTTCGTTCTTGACTAGAATGTAAACTCCCGGAGAACAGGACTGAATTATTTTTGTCTCTGTATCCCTAACACTGAGCCCAACACATAGCCTGGATGTCCTAGAAGCCGGTTGAGTTGGATTTCATTGTTGATCATTTAAAATCCTGCAGTTCTTTAAAAAAAAAAAAAAAGAAAAGAAAAGAAAAGAAAAGAAATGGCCAAGAAGTGCATGTTACCATGAGAATGGAGCAACTCCAGAAAGTGTTCTGCACTTTGTAGTGTACAGCGTCGGGGCTGCAAGCGATGTGTGTTTCCGAAATTGCCAGCCATTAGCAGGTAATGAAGTTGTTGGGGATCCACATCGACATGTTCCATGGAGACATGATGAGATTGGCGCTGGAACTGGCAGACAGCATCTTTACGTTGTTGGAACAACATTTACTATGGATGAGTTCCCCAGGATGGGTGAACAAAAATTAAAATGCAAGTCCACTGCCTCCCACACCTAAACAAGGCTGCACAGTCTTCCAGGAGAGGGCCTGAGTGCTTTTCCGAAATTCATCCATCATCAGTGCCCAAGCAGGAAATCAACAGGAAAGATCATGTTCTTGGTGCTCGGAGCCTGGGGCTCTCCCCTTCCCTCCATGAATCTCCAGTTGTGTCAGCTGGTGAGACTCGGGTGCTCCAAGGTCAAGGTCACATTCCTCTGCTGCCTGCTAGCTGGCTTCCCCTTCCCCGGGTGAAGGCCATGTCCTGGATCTGGGTCCAATCCTCCAATACCTGGGGACGGCCCCGGGAGGAAATGGACAGAGCCCTTCCTGTTCCCTAGGAGGGGGGACTATGGGGATGGGGCTGACCCCCACCCCCACCCCCACCCCCAGGGTCCAGACCCTGTCTGTGCTGGAAACAGTTCTGCCATCTCCAGGGAAAAGTGACTGAAATGGAGTCGGACTGGCAGCCACAGGAACAGGTCGAGCAGGATTGTGGGGGCCAAGGGAACCTATGGAAAAGCTGCTGAGCTCTGACCCACAGCAATGGAGGAGCCATAGCCTGGCCCCGGAGGCCAACTTAATGCTCAAAGTGGGGCCTCTGTCTCACTTCTGTAATCCACACATGAAACACATTTTATATGCACATGATATCTAAATAGATATATTATATATAGGTATATACATGTATATCTGTATGTTCTCATGTATATAATATACATCATATCTATTTAATAGGTATATACATGTATACCTGCATATACCCATGTACATAATACACATATCATATCTAAATATATACATATTATATATAAACATACATTATATATACTAAATTATATATTACACACGATGTATTTATATACGTATATTTATACATCTGTGTATAGAGAAGATTGGAGGAGGGAATAGGGAGAAAGAGAGCTAGAGACAGAGGGGCAGAGATGGAGGAAGAAAAAGGCACATAGATTGTTGAGATTCAAAGGAGACCCCCAAAATGTTGGGGTTCCAGACCAAGATATCTCAAAAGAATTTATAGGCTCAGACCCATCTCCAAGTCAAGGGGCAAGGTTTATTGTAATTGTAAAGCCAAATAAAATGGGCTAAGTTCCCAAAAAATTTAAAAAAGAACCAAAAGCAAGAAGATACATTTATAAGAAAATAAGAGACCAGGTGCTTCATGTCACTAATATGCTAATTAAATGGGTTGGAGATGGAACTGAGTAATGGTCTGTTATACATCTTATTATCATCTCAGAAACTTTAACCTTAGTGGAACTACAGCACTCCCAAGGCCAAGGAGAACCTTAGGGTGATTGACCAACAGATTATCTGACAGCCATCAATGTTTGGGGAACTCCAGTATTTCCAAGGCTAGTAGACCTTAGGGTGACCACTCTATCTCCACCAGAAGCTGCACCTCATTAAGATTACAGTTGTGAATTATTAAAGGAAGTTCCTCATTGGAAATTCCCTATGCTGATGAAATTATAGTCTATAAAAATAAATATATATACACATACATACACATACACATAATTTTAGAGACAGAGGGATTATATGTGAATAGGTGAGGAAGAAGAATTCTAAGAACTAGAGTCTATCAGGAGGATCTGGGTTTGAATTCTGATTTTCATACATGGTTGATGGTTATCCTCCATACTGGAAGAGGAGCAAAATGACTTTACTATGTTAGTCAAGTGTCCAACTGTGGCTGATCAGACTGATGCAAGCTCAGGATGCTCTGCCACAGGTTGGACACAAATAGGGTGGATTTTCTAATTTTGAGCATCTTGAGTTTCCTTTGGGTAAATTCAGTTCCGCTTCGCTCCCAGAGCACAGCTCCTTCTCTGAGAGCAAGAAATTCTGAGATTTTAAATTGTGGAGAAAGTGCCAAGCCATGCTCTGTGAGAAGGTGAAACCTTATTGGGAGTTCTCCACCTCAGTGAAATCACTGATCCAAATAAAGATGGAGCACTTTGATTTCACTGGTTCAGGGAACTACTGATTTGGAAACTACCTCGGCTGGTGCACACAATAGACTCACCTGTACTGTACTCTCCTTGGGCCAGAGTTGCCAGTTTTGGGGGGAGAGAAATGAAAAGTTAAATGACCAGCCCATACTCCTATAGGTTATATGTGCCCATCAGAGACAAAACTTGAATCTAGTTCTTTATCACTCCAAATCCAACTACTTTGGGCTGCATGGAGTTAACGACGTCTGAAACAACAGAAGAAAACTATATCGTTAAGTTTCTTTTTAAAGAGGAAATTCAGAAACATAAAAATAGAGGAATCATAATTACTAGTCTTTTTATTCTTTCTTTACTGCTGCAGTAGATAACCCATCATTATTTGTGGAATGATTCCTCTGTTGTTTTCTGCCAGGCTTCCATTACAAAACTCAGGGGATTTGTTTTGTTAAATAATAATTTAGAAGGACATTTTAGCTATACCACTTAAAACAATGAAATTGGTTGTGGTTCCCTTCCATCTCTAGTTATCTTTTCTTTTTAAAGGGGGAGTGAAAAGGGGACTGGATTAGGATGGAGAGGACCTGGATTCAAATCCCACTTTAACCATTTGTCACCTTTATTTCCTTAAAATGTCATTTAGCTTCTCTGGGGCTCCATTCTCTCTTATCAAATGAGGAGGATTAGACAAGAAAATCTCTGCCATTCTTCTTGGTTCTAAATCTGTGTGCAATGAACTCCAGATCTCAGGGAAATATCAAAATGTCAGCACATGTATAACAAGAGGAGCCTTATTGCCAGTCAAATGTTGACATAGTCAAAGAGTCCTCAATGGGTCTCTGTCTTCTAATGCCTTCTGTTATCACTTGTGACTTCTTGTGTGTCACTTTTGTGACTACCTAAGAGCAACCAGATCAAATGCTTTTTTGTTTTGTTTTGTTTTGTTGTTCTGGCATTTAGGGGAGAAAATGGAAGTTGTCTGTAAAAATATTAAAAATATTTTCATTTGAACTGTGATCTTATCATGGTGAGTTTTCCTCCCAACTGTGCAGTTTGCCAACAACCAGACCTGCCCTTCCTGTGTTATTTTTCTCAATGTCTGCCCTTAAATTTGTTAGGATTTCACCTGAGGCAGAGGGCTATCCTCATGCTCCCATAATACCCTAAGCATCCCAGTGGAGCAGGGTTCTCTCTCCATCCCATAGTCCTTATTCTCTTCACATCAATATCCTATCTTTGGTCAAGTGTTCTTGGGATCACAGCCTTAAATTCAATTCTCCTTCCCAATTTCTTATCTGTAATGTCCCATCTCACTTCTCCTACTACATGGACAGCTCAGTTGTCCTCTGGATGATTTTCACTTTCAATTCTTGGAATGTTCTAATTAAGAGTTGCAAAATTTCTGCCTGATAGAAGCTTTGTTTCAACAAGTTTGGGCTCAAACTTCAAAAAAATTTCCCCCCTTCCCAAAATTAATAAGACACAGTTGTTAAAAGCAAAACAAAATAAAACACAAAACAGGAGAGGGATAAGATAGTTGGAGATGTTACATTTTCCCAAGATGAAGCCATTTCAAGAGGGAGAAATGGAAAAATACTGAATAAGTTGGTACAAAAAAACACTTTGGAGTCCTTGGGAAATAGTTTTACTGTTGATATGGGAGCTTGATGAATTTGTCTGAACGTTAGCCCTGAAATCTCATTTCTCCCCAGAGCTGAAGTTATTAAGAATTATAATGAGTAGAAATACACACCTGGGTCACAGAGGTGTTAAATAATAGAATTTATCTGGACAATATTCCATCCTGACTTTTTTTTGCTCAAAACATGTTTCTAGTAGCAATGGAAAAGGTACCCAGAAGCTAATTTTATTTCTCACTTTGGGTGGTCTTCTGGCCTTCCCCAACCAGATCTACTGATCCCATCCTCCCTCTTGCTTTACCAGAACCTTACTTTAATTAGGCAAAGAAAAGTGGGAAAAAAAAAAAAAAAACATGGAATTTGGACTCCTTAGATTTGTGTTCAACTCCTCCCTGTTTTACTTGGGAACTTGGATAAGTTGGACCTCAGTTGCACTAAATGTATTTTAAGATTTCTTCCAGCCCTAACTGTATGTTTCTTGTCACCACCAACAGGTTATAGATTTGTAAGGAAGAAATCTAGTTATTAAGATAATGGAAATGCTGAGAAATGCCCACTTCAGCACCATCACAGGAATCTATAAAATAAGAACCTTTTGAAATTGGAAGTTCTCTAGCTTTTGTTTGAAGATTTCCCTTTTTAAAATGTTTTTACTGATAACCTTTACTTTTTTATTAACCAAATTTCCTCTAGTACCTCTCCCCCTTTTCTTTTCAGAGAGCCATTCCCTTATAATAGGGGGGGGGGGAAAGAATCAGCAAAACTGATCAAAACATTGGGAGGAAGATGGCAGCTGATGGTGCAGTGGATAAAGCACTGGCCATGGGATAATGAAACTCACTGCCTTGGACACTGGACACTTACCAGCTGTGTGACCCTAACTGAACTGCCTCCCAAACACCTCCCTCCCAAAGAACCACCCACTTAACATAATCAATTCATTTGAAAACAACAACAACAAAAAATCTAGGTATCTTGGTCATATCCTGCAGCTGTAGAGCCCCCACCTCTTCCAAAGAGTAGGGGGAACTCTCCTGTTTCTTTGGGGGGGCCAAGCTTGTCCTGGTAATTTATTTAAGGTGTTCTTACCAGTTTAGCATGGAGGTGGGGCTCTATAGCCTTCCTCTCCTTTCTCCTTACCTTTCCTTTTATTCCTTTTCCTTCCCTCCCTTTCCCTATGTTCTTGCTATATAAAGTAGCATGAGGTAGTAGGAAGACAAGTAGGTTATTGAATACTTGTTTTGCCAGGTAAGTTTTAGCAATTATTCTCCCCCCTACCCAGACCCACACTCCAGAAGCTTGGCTTGGGAGCTGCTCTACTACCAGAAGAATCCATCATCGTTCCCCCCCACCCCCACCCCCAGGCTCACTCTCCTGGCTATGGACAGCCAGCAGCCAATGTCATGGATGAATTTAGTGCGACTTATTGTCAACTTTCAATGAGCAGTAGATATAAGGGATGAAGATAATACCCGGGAAATCCAAAATCTTATTTAAGTTCTATGGCTAAAGAAGGCAGGTTTAAAGTCAGGAAGTCCAGAGTTCAGTCCTACATCCCCACATATGATTACTATGTGATCATCAATGAATTATTTAAGACTTGAGTGATCTCAAAGTTTCTAAGACTGTAGATCACAGTTTGGTTGTAAGTATTTGTTGGTATAGAATTTCTACAATTTGGGGTTTCCTTTCAGTAGTGATATTCAAATTTTAGACTATGGCCACACATATCCAGATGTTTAATTTTAAGGTGAACTCTTTTCTTGATCTGAATGACAAGAAAGAGGAATATCTTGATTTATTTTCCAAATGACTGAGAATTTAATTCATTTCTATTGAATATTGAGATCTTACTCATCTAGAGTTTCCTCCTAGTTAGAATCCCAGAAGTAATTTTAGAAAAGGTCCATGAAAAGGCCTTCAAATATTTTCTATTCAAGTTCCTCAGAAATCGCAATTCACAAAAGACACTACACTGAAGTTTGGTGAGAATCAGTCTCACAATTTCTGTTTATTATAAAAACCAAAACATTTTAATCAGGTGACATTGAAAGATGAAATAACATGACATGGAATCAGGGACATATGCGGGAAATTTTCTTCATCATGAAATCCCAGAAATAGTTACAGGCTATGGAAAAATGTGGGAGGGGGAGGCTATTCCCTCTCGAACTTCCTAAAAAGTTCTCCTGTCACAAGCTGCCTGTGCTAATTATCTGCCTGGATGGTTTTAATTAGTCATTACATCATGTCTCCTGGTTTTTGAGTCAGAGATCCTAAGGTCAAAGCCTGGACCTAGCAATCACTGGACTGGACAGGCCATTCCCTTTTCTGGAAAATGAACCATTTGAATGAGATGGCCCTCGAGTTCTTTTCATCCTCAAGCTAAAATTCTATGATGCTATATAATGCAGAATGACCATTCAATCAACCAGTGACAGTGGACATGAACAGCGTGCATGGAGTACCTGTCCTCCCTTTCCCTTCCACTGATGGATGCTCCCATCAACATCAGTGCCTCCTGATGCTATGAAATTAATAGTAGGGTATCTTTTGATCATACTTTAATAGCATATCCTTGTTACCTTGCCATTGCTTAGAGGGGATCTGGCTGAGCTGTAGACATGCCCCAGGGGGATTCCCTTCCCACAGGGAATCACAGAGAAGCAGCTTTATTCATTTCAGTACAGATTAGAGGAGATCACTTACTGATTTTGGGAAATTTCTGATTGCTTCTACAATAGAAACATCAGGCAGACCTCTGGGAAACATAAGCAAAAATGAATCTTACATAAAAGTTCTGGATGAAAGCTTTTTTTGCAAATATGAATAATTGTGTCCTTTAAAAAAGTCTCAAATTTTAATCTGTACAGTACTTTACAGATGTTGGTTTGCAGATGTTTCCTTAATGTAAAGGATGTTTCATATCTCAACCTGAAATGCTAATCCCTGGGAGTGGATCAGTGATCATACCCATTTCTCTCTATGCGTGTATATATAGATATAGCAATTACTTTTTCGTACACAGTTAATAATTAAATATAAAAATTATGCTTTATACATTACTACAAATCTTTTAAAAAGACCAAGTCTAGAGAGAATGAGATTTTTTTTTTTTTTTTGGAAAATTACAAGAGGATTCTCAATATCTCAGCCTACAATTTCATTTCTTAATTGAATATGATTATGGCCTTGGAAATTTTTTAAAAATCAGATTACAGGAATAATGACTTCTTTTCAAAATTGCTTCAGGCCCCAAATGCTCACTCTCCTAAGAATTCTTTGAAGGAGTTTGGGTGAGTGCATTGCTGAATCAGGAAGAAAAATCTAATACTTTATATTTAAAGAGGTGGCAGGACCTATTTCCCTGTTGTGTCCTCATTAGACAGCTGTTATCCTGCCATATTCTTTGATATTTTCTTCCTCCCTTTGATTAAAAATACTTATCTACATTCATAGACGATTAACCCTGTTCCCAAATGATAATATTCATTCTGTTGACCAAATGGGAAACAGACATTAACGGAAAGCCATAATTCCAGAGTAAAGCATTATGTACACAGTGGTGATAGGTTTAATGGTTATTAACCTGGATCTTCCTTCCTTCTTTTGGGAACAGCTCACACACCATTTTGGCTGCAGTCACTTTCCTAAACCTGAAATTAAAATCTTGAAGCATTTTCCCCTCCTCTGTTAATCACCCTCTTGCAATTAGAGTGAATTTGGCGCACAGATTGTTTGCGTTTCTCCTCCTGTACAAAGTCCCAGATTTCTGCTGTTTTCCACTTTTGTTACTTCTTTCTGGAATCACCACACCCGACATTTCTTTTCTGGATTCATATACTCGTTCTTGCGGCATTGGAAGGCTTCTGAAAACTCTGGGGAGTTCTGCAAAGTTCCTATGATCCTTCAAAACAAAAGAGAAGTCACTGTCAGTGATGTGTCCAAACCCCAAAGAACTAGCTTGGATATTGATTGGTCTTTCATGGAATATTCTTTAAAATAAAAAAGCCAAATTGTGTTCACGGCTCTGATCTATCCATTCAATCAATTCTAGATATATAAGTGCACAAACATCCTTCAGATGCTATGGTTACAGAAGTGCTATTCACTAGTACAGGTTATCACACTTCCTCTTTCTTGGAAGAAAGTTTTCATGAAGTTTTGTAGCAGCGATGGGGATGAGTGGGGCAAGCAAAAAACTTATTTCTTGATAGGATCAAGTTTATTTTGATAATGAGCTTCTCAATAATAGACTGAGCCTTTCCTTGAAACTTCTCAGCCTGATGAAATACAATATTTGTATTCCCTTCAAATATAATTCTCCAGACCTTGGACCAGCCTCATATCATAAGGAGGTATCAAGAGATGACCTTGGAGGAAGATTGTACAATTTGATGTTGAAACTCTCAAAGGCAGCAAAATAGGGGCTAATTAAATGTCAGCCGTAATTATCATGGCATCTATGAGACTAACCAAAGCCCAAAATGTTATTTATAAATGAAATGGAGTCTTGGGCTAATAAAGCTAGTTGGATGGCACAGTGGGTGGGTAGTGTTGAACCCCGAGTTCCAATACTGCTGAAGACCCTTGCTAGCTATTTGACCCTGAGCCAAGTTCCTTGCAGCTCTCAGTCTTGGTTCCCTCATCTGGAAAATGAAGATAATAATAACATCTATCTCACAGGGTTGTTGTGAAGAACAAATGAGGTAAATTGGAAAGGCTCTGCAAACCTTGAGTGCTATGTGATTACTAGGTATATTTTTAAATTCATTATAATTTTATTAGTGTTGGGAGTAATAGTAGTAAAAAAAAAAAAAAGTGTTTGTGAGAAGTGCAAGTAGATGTTCAGGGAAGGGTTTCCCTGAGGATTCAAAGTTTCTCATAAAGCAAAGCACAGAAATCCCACCTGACAATATCACCTAAGTCATATTGGATACTTTAATAAGTGTCTGACTTGTAATTTTAAACAGAAAGATAGTTTTATATTCTAAAGTCAGATTTGCTAAGGAAAAACAAAGTTTTATATTTACTTAAATATTAGAAGGAAAACCAGGGTAAATATTTCATTTAAATTAAGAGCAATAAGTTTGAGAAAGAAAAAGGCTGACCAAGTAGTTCAGTTCGGGGATTTAGGATCCAATAGGCATTTGACTGGGTTTGATGGTAAGATCAAAATAGTTAGATATAATTAGAATCACTTTGACCAACTAGTCACTTAACCTGTAAGCCTTTAAGAGCCCATTATACATGGAAAATAATATAATCTAGCTTTGAGGCTTGTTTTGAAAATCAAGTGAAATAAGGAGTTACTTCTCGCTTTCATGAGGTCCTCTCAAGGGCCTTATCCCTTTATTTTTTACTATTTTACATTCATCTTGTGGAAATGTCCTCTGTTTGTGGAGGAAATCTGGAGAGCCTGGAAATTTCTGACTAGTTGCTCCATCTTCCCAAAATGCATTTAGGAAGTTCTTTGTTCTTATGAAACTATAATCATGAGATCTGTATTAATGAAGCCCAGATCTCCTACATCCTTCCCAGAATGACCTTGAGCTAAGTCCTTGTTCTTGGTTTCCTTCTTTATACATGGTCTGTGTAAATCGAGGATCCTGTAGCTAGTCATAGGTTGGGTATGGTAAAATGATTTAGCAATATTTCCATTCTGATGCCAAACACATTTCTCCTTTATTTCTGAATATAGAGGCAATTCCAGCCTAGACTTATAAAAATCTTCCATGTGTTAGAGAAATATTTTCACATCAATCACTAGTGCATAGTTTCTGAATAGAAACTCAATGTCTAAAACTTTTTCTAGGGCCTATAAAACATGGTATTTTTTTTTAAATGGGTAGAACCAGGAAGCAGCCCATTTCCAAAACTAAATGGAACTTCAACCTTTTGCCAAGGAAATCCTTTTACCTCTAGAGAAAATAATGATTTCCTTGGCAAAAGTTTGGCATTCCATTTCCTCTTAAAAAAATACAACCCTTTTCTAAAGTGAATGGGAAATATTCACAGAGAGGAACATGCAGCGTCAAGCCCAAGGGAAATAACTTTCCAACTAAATAATAAAATGATGCCTTCAGTTTTTGGGTTTTTTTTAAAAACACAAAATGTGTATATACAGTAACACCTCATTTGTTCAGAGGTCACCAATCTGGCAACCTCAACCATTTGGAAGCCATCCAAGGATAGGAAACAAGGAAACAACACAAAGGCCTTTGAGTTGTCACCAGAGGTGTTATGAAGTCCATGTTTTAAAGTTCATGCCTTTTGCTCAAAGAAGATCCTTGCTCACTTGAGTGAGTGCTTTTTTTCCTCTTTATTTTACGCATGATTCTGACAGGCTGGGTTCTCAAAAAAAAAGTTAAGGGGATCAATAGGTACTTTTTGGCAGAGAGAGTTCTAGCATCTGCCAGGAGAACTGCAGATCCCCAGGACTGCAAAAGGTATGATTGACTTTGCTATGAAATCCTCATCTATATCCTCCCTCTGTTCAAGCAGTCTGTTGTATACAAATGAGTGTTTGTTTCTCTGACCATTGCTAATAATCCAAATGCTTGCTTCTGTCCCTGGATCCACAATTTGTTTTCTGGGTTACCTTATATTTAAATAGATGATATTCCAACATTTATCTTTAATAATCCTGTTTCTTTTGTTAAGATAGCTCTTTCAAAAGATACACTACAAGCTCTGAATTTCTGAATTATGGTATATGAATGTAATGGAATATTATAGTTCTGTAAGAAACGACCAGCAGGATGATTTCAGAAAGGCCTGGAGAGACTTGCATGAACTGATGCTAAGTGAAGTGAGTAGAACCAAGAGAACATTGTATACAGACTACAAAGAACATTGTACAAAATGATGATGATCAACTGTGACTGATTCAAGGCAATTCCAATAGACTTGTAATGGAAAGAAAAATATGGAGATTGAATGTGGATCAAAGCACAGCATTTTTACCCTTTTTGTTTGTTTACTAGTGTTTTTTTTTTGCTTGTGTTTTTCCCCCCTTTTTGTTCTGGTTTTTCTTGCCCAGCATAATGAATATAAAAATATGTTTAGAAGAATTGACCATGTGTAGCCTATAGTGGATTTCTTGCAGTCCAAGGAAGGGGAAGGGGCGGAGGGAGGGAGAAAATCTTGGAATGCAATGTTTTGCAAAGGTATATATGTTGAAAACTATTCATGTACTTGGAAAAAAAGTTATCATTAAAAGCCATAGTCTTATTATATAATTTATCTGATTAAGCCTTAATAGGTCACTATTTTTTAATGAATGGGGTGAAAAACATTGGAACATAATGTGAACAAGGTCAAGCCATTCTGGATTTGACTTTCTTCTGGCACATACTAGCTAGATAACACGGGACAGGTAGCTGCATTTGTGGAATAAGTTTCTACTTCCTACACTTAGGAAATCCCAAGTTCAGACTTTTTCATCTCTCTCAAATAAGTGTTATGGGATTCCAAGTATAGGAGATGGATGAAATGAGCAATCTGTAGTCTTTTGTTCTCTTAGTGCCACAAGCTATTAGCATTGGGAAAGCCATTTTGTCCAATTTCCCACTTACTAATGATACTGGGCAATCATCCAATCACTACTGATGGACCTCCAGTGGAATGGGAGCCAGACCATAGCTTCCTGCGCTGTCCTGTTCTGTCATGGCCCAACACTTTTATTAAGTTCCTTCCCTCATAGTCAAAAGAAATTCGTTTCTTTTGCATCTTCCCCCAATAGATTACAGATCTGATCCATTCTATGATCATGGAGTGTTCGAGCTCTGTCCTCTCTTTTGAAATGGTGCAATAATACTAACAGAATTAAATATTTATCTAAGGTTCTAAAGCAGATCATCTTAAAGCTCAAGACAAGATATCCCTTTGGATTGATTAGATGCTTTATTCTCTATTTTTCAAATATTAATCTGCTGGTTTGATTCTAAGAACACAAAACTAACTTCACACATAATGTGGTAAGTTTTCATGGGTCTAAACAGCTTGTATATAAAAATGGTTTGATTTGAGTACAGGGAGACTACAGATTTCCTAGTAGAAGCAATGGAGCTTAAACATGGAAGAACGGTAAGAACTGTGAATCATTAGGCCATTAAGGATCATTCTTTGGGTCAGGCCATTCAATTCAAAACTTACCTAAAATTGCCTGGACTGTGAACATCAGTTTTGATAGAGTTGACAGCATATTCTGGCCTGTAGGTCCCGCACCATACCTAGGAACATAGCATGAAAATCAGGATCCCTTCAGAAGATTCTGGTATATTTATTTAGATTTTAAGTAAGTAGGCAGGTAGGTGAGAACCAGTCCCATATTTCCTGAAGCAACAATCAACAAAGAACATAAAAGGGGAGAGAAGGCCATCCCTATCTAGCCTTAACCTCATGGAGCCAGCAACCTCATGCTTTGAAGGATGGTCGAGTTAGCTAGTGGATGAAGTCTAGCTGAATCCTTATCTGACATCTGGCTTCTTAGGAAATCTCAATTCCTCTATATCCATCAAGAATTTGTACACAATACCTGAGCAAAGTTCAAGAAGAACAGCTGCTTGTGGTTGAGTTCAAGTCCAGGAAGTAACTTCTCTTTCCCGTTCTTTTTCACAAAATTCTCATAAGCCTATGCAGTAAAAGCACATAGAAATAATTTTTACTAACAGCTCAAATTTATGCAGTGTTTAAATTTGACATGGTGTGGGTTTAAACTATTAAAACTCAAGAATATCAAAATCTTTTTTACTGTTATTTTTTCCTTATTTTTTAAATAATAGTGTTTTTTTTATTTTCAAAATATATGCAAATAGTTTAAAATTCATCCCTGGGGAACCTTGAGTTCCAAATTTTTCTCCCTCCCTTCACCCTATCATATATCTATATCTATGTACCATACATATATATGTATATACACACATGTGAGTATATATACACATGTATATATACACATTACATGTGTCTATATTTATATATACATATATTAAACATATGCAATTCTTATACATATTTCCATAATTATCATGCTGTACAAGAAAAATCAGATCAAAAAGGAAAAAAAAAATGTGTCTCAAGTCTTGACCTCACTGATTTAATTTTTGAAAAGATTCATGAAAAGGCAGTTAGGTAGTGCAATAGCTACAACACTGGCCCTGGAGTCAGGAGTCCAATTCTAGACTCAGACATTTACTGTATATCCTTGAGCAAATAATCTAACTTTGCTCTACCTCAGATCTTCATCTGTAAAATGGGGTAATGGTAGCACTTGCCTTCCAAGATCATCAACAGAATAAAATGATTTAGTAGTAAAGATTTAGTAGCAAAGCACTTTCTTGCAAGAGCTATTATTATTGTTTTAATGATGAAAGCTGGAGGACATTTATATAGATCACTCAAGAAGCATCTACACAAGACACTGTGCTAGGGTCTGAGGATACAAAAGGAGACAAAAACAGACAGCCCTCCACCCCCTCCCAGTGTCCAGCACTGTAGCTGATACATCAGGGTAGGCACATGCCATGGGATGGGAGGCTAAAGCCCACAGATGTTTCAGAGGAAGCCTTGAACATTGGACAGCTATTTGCTACACCTGGTTGCTTCATATAGGGCTCACACAAAGCAAGCACTTAATAAAAGCTTGTGAGCTGAATGCAGGAGGACATGGTCAAAAGTTGCACAGGATGAAAGGTCAGGGATCACAGACAAAGCTGGATTACAGTGAGCGTTACAGAAGCAAATGCACACATGGTTCAGTAGTGTTGGGGGAAAGACCATCTGTGATCTGATCCTGAGTTATTAGGAAGACGTTCTTGTCTGGCAGGACATGGGAATGTATTATCAAGGACTCCTTCTCAGGACTTCTGAAGTGAAGGGTAGACAACAATATTTCTGGGATATAATATATAATATGATATATATAATTTATTATATTATATATAATATAATAATTCTATATAATATAATATGTAATATATATTATATGATATAATATGATATTTCTGTATATTAAAAAAAAAAGGAGGGGGGAATCAATTAAATGACCAAGGGTCATGTAGCATCTACATTGTAATCATCAACAACAAACATTTGCAAATTACCAATTACATATAGGACTGTGTGATAGGTGGTGACAATACAGAGCCATAAGACCTGTACCCTGTCCTTGCTTAAACTGGACCTAAGCTTTTTCAGTGATAAAGGTCCAGCCATCCCATCTGACTTGAATAGTCTCAGAAACTTCTTATATATGTTAAATGTCTGGTCTGGGATCACCTAGCCAAGTCTATCTGTTTGATTTTCAAAGCTGACATTCTCTCTTTCCACACTTCTCCCCTTTTCTTTTTTTGAAAATCATTCATTTATCAAGAATAAATAAGGTAAAAGGCAAAAAACTAGTAGATTTTGCAGGGCTACCCTTTGTAAATATACTTATGTAAATCAAATAAGACTTGAAATGCTTTCTAAAGGCCTTAAAAACAGAAATTTTCAAGAATAAAAGAAATGAAACAAAAAATAGTAAATATATAAATCAAATAAGACTTGAAATGCTTTCTCATGGCCTTAAAAACAAGAATTTTCAAGAATGAAATGAAACTAAATATCTTTTTCTGAAGAATTGATTGCAAATCATTTATTTTGAATACATTTTTAAAGATAATTATTCAAATAAATATACATTTTTTTTATTTGAAGACAACGTCCTTAAAAGTAAAAAAAAAAAAAAAAAAATGTTTGGGATATTATTTTCTGTTCCCTGAGTTTTGTTCTGAATTACAAACACAGCAAGAAAATGAATGCTGCTTACCCTGTATGCTTGCCCAATACCTCCATTGTCAGCAATGTTTTCGCCCAGAGTGTTGATTCCATTGAGCTGTCAAAAAATCAAACACACCCCAAAATGTATTAAGTTTCAAAAGAAAACTATGGAGAACTTTTAACAAGTGAAGGGAATTTAGCACAAAGGTGCTAGTGACATACACGTTGGCCACCTGCTAGATCCCACGAAAAGTTCCCGTATTGGTAGACCATACATTGAGACAGCTCTTTGAAATTTTTGGCAGATTCTTGAGTCCACCAATCAATGAGATCCCCATCCTTGTTGAAGTTTCTACCTGGAGAGAGAAAGAGAGTGATTTTAAACAGTTAATTTTTCATTTTAAAGCATAAAAAGATGATTAAGAAAAAGACAGAATCAAATCAAAGAGACTAAAATTTTCTTCTCTAAGAAGAATTGAAATTAAATTTGATGTATCTTTTTTCAAAAATGGGTCTTTGTTTTGGCTCATCTAGGTTTTCCCACCTTGAATTCCTAAGATCTAAACTTCTGTCCCAGACTAAGACTGTTTCTGGCTGCTCCCTGGTCTGAGCCAATCTCCATTAAGCTGCTACATTAAGAGAGTCCAACCATGTCTATCCCCTGCTTAAGATGCTTCACTGCCCAATTCCTTCCAGAATTAAGCATTAAGTTCTTTGTTGGGATTGGAAATCCTTTTCTTTTGGGCTCCAGCCCATCTTTCCTCACTGATCTCACATTAGCCCTCTTATAATAAATAACTAATAATAGAGCTTTGTTCTAGTCAAACCAACCAGCTCCATTGTTCCCTGTAGGTGACATTTCAGGTCCAGTTTCTTCACCTTTGTCAAGGTGGTCTTTTATAATGGGACACACTTCTTTCTCTCTGCTTTGTCCACTTGTTCAGTTGCCACTTCCTACAGATGGCCCTTCTCTCCCATTCTTTGACTTTGGGAATTAGCTCTTCTCCCCCATTCTTTATTTTGGGAATTATTTTTATCTGTGCTTCAGTTGTTTTCCTCTAGTGGGACATAAATTTTCCAAATTTGTACCTTTTCTCTTGAAACCACAAGACTCAGAAAGATCCAAATCTCTGCTCTTGTTCCATTATAACCAACAATTCCAAAATTAGCAGAAACTGGCTCTGATTTTAACACATACACAGTTTTTATCCCTCAAGTATTGCCTCATGCTTGTAGCTTGTCCTAATCATCAACCCAAAACTAATTTTTCCACTTCCTTCTCACAGGATTTGCCACCTTTCTCTCGCATTTTGACACTTTACTTTCTGTTTTATGTTGCCTCAAGTATAAAAGCCTTGTTTGCCTAATTAGGCTGTCAATTCTTTAATGATGTTTCTTGTATAATCCCCCATAGTCCCCTGAACTATGTCAAGCACAGGGAAGATCTTCAATAAATACTTCTTGAAATCACTCCCTTGTTTCCTTTTCCCTTCCTACCTTTCTATAACCTTGACGTGTGAACACTGGCTCCTTTCTGTATGCTTTTTTGGTGAACTGGTCCTCTCTCACCCTTTGGTTATCCTATACTTAGGTAAACTCACAAATTCATGTCTCTAGCTCAGATACCTCAACTGAGCTTCAGGGCCACATTTTCCACTGCCTTTGGGACAATCCTCAGTCCACTTAAACCTCAGTTCCCTTAAAATAAATTAAAGTCGTGGACCTCTTCCAGCTCTAAATACAATACCCCCCAACATATTAGCTGAATCCAACATTCTGACACTGGTTATTTGGTATTACATTGATGCCCTCATGGATTTTGCATCCTATAGTGTTCTATTCCCTCCTATCCATCACGTAACCATTGTGTAAGTTCTGAAGATACAAAGACAAAAAGCAAAAATGTCCTGCCCTCAAGGAGCTTACCCTCTTCTTGGGGAAACAATGGATATATTAGTTAAAGAATAAATACAAAATAATTGAGTGGGGGCAGCAGGGACAAGCTGAATGAATAGTTGGGGAGACAAAGAAAGGAAACACTTGAGCTGTCTTCAAAGAAGCAAGGACTGTCATAACATGGAGGTGGGAATGGAGAACAGAAGGTCGGTGTGAGGAAGAGCCAGAAAGCCATAAAGGAAAGTGTCTGAGAGGGAGACTGGTCAAAGTCAACCAGGAGAGCAGTTATGACTTGAAATACTCAACAAATAACTTTATATTTTATTTGAGAAGCTACAGAGAACCACTGCAGCTTACTGAGTGTGGAGGTGACAGGACAGGTCTGTATTTAGGGGTATAAACTTGAGAGTTGTGGAGAGGACAGATGTAGTGGCAGGGAGACCTATTTGGAAGGTGTCACAGTAGTCTAGGGGAGAGGCAAGGAAGGTCCAAACTAGGAGGGTCTGTGTAAGTAGAGAGAAAGGGCATGTGTGTATGTATATGTATAAAATTGACTTAGGGTCTGGGAAAATGATTATGTGAAGTGAAGGAGAGAGAAGAGAAAGAAACTTTCATTCTGGTCATTTTAGGGGAAAGTGAATAAAACTGCGATGGGCTCACCATTGTCATCGAAGCCATGGGTGATTTCGTGTCCTATGACCATGCCGATGCCGCCATAATTCAAGGAGCTG
Organism: Myrmecobius fasciatus; assembly: GCA_023553655.1. Classification (NCBI taxonomy): domain Eukaryota; kingdom Metazoa; phylum Chordata; class Mammalia; order Dasyuromorphia; family Myrmecobiidae; genus Myrmecobius; species Myrmecobius fasciatus. The sequence continues at coordinate 80,972 of JAJPUD010002679.1, read as the reverse complement.
GGCTGGTTTGCACTGAAGAAGGGAGGCTGCAGGATGCCAGCTGGAAAAACTACAAAGATAGAAGGTAAGACTTAAAATTTTGCCTTGTTACATGAACAACAGGTGTGAAGGAACTCTGCCTTTGAAAATAATTTTCTGGAAGAACAGACGCCAACATGGTGTTCTAGTTACAGTCAATGGGAAGACTGCCCCTTCATGAGTTAGGGGACCTGAATCCTGATTCCACTATTTGCTAACTGTGGGATTGTGGACAAATTTCATTTCTTATAAAATAAGGGGGACGGTCTACTCAAAATGATACCCTGAGGTTCACTTTCAGCTCAACAATCTAAGATCCCATAAACTTACAGTCCTTTTGGGGGGCATTCATTACCCCAAGTGACTACCACAAGTCAAAGTTAGTGTCCCTTGCCTTTCCTTCAGGGAATATGAGGAGGGAAAGTGATTGAAGCTACTCTTTGCCCCCATATTCCTCTTTTTGGTTTTGTTGGCATCTTCTGATAACATTTGACTGCATCATTGACTCAGAGGCTATAGGAAGGCAAGCAATCCAAGTTCACTGGATCTGGTTCCTAAAAGGAAAATCCAGCTCTGCGGGCAGTCTTGGTCTTGCCAGGAAAGCCAGCACGAGTTCTGTGGGAGCCATCTTGTTCTGACCTGGGTTCCCCAGGACATGAGTGAACAACTTCACTCCTTGGGCTCTTCTTGGTGGCCAGGAGAATTGCTTTACATCCCAGTTTAATGACTAGCTTCTTATCTTGCATTGATAAAGCTGGGAAACTGGGCATAATTCTCCCCTCTAGCACATACTGGCTGTTTGACCCTTGGGATTCCCTTCCTGTTCTAGGCTGCACTACAAGATCTTAGTGTACAAAACAGGTGCAAATCTGCATGGCTGGTGGGAGCTTCCCTGCAATGAAGCCTCCGTCCAAAGTCTGTTCCTATGCTGAGCTATAGGACATATATCCCATTAGAATACAAGCTTCCAGAGGGTAGGTCCCATTTTGTATTCCCATGTTCAGCATGGAACCAGGAAAATTATAGACATTTCATGAAAATTTGCTGGTAGATGAGTTCCTGTAACCCACTCTCTCCTTAACTGAGCTTCCTTCTGTTTTAATTCAGTATATTAAATTAAAAAAAAAATAATCCACTAATTGCCTACTATGGGCCAGCCATCGTTGGGGATACAAAGAGGCGATGCAACAGTTTTCCTCTCAGTAGAAGGCTCTCCCTTAAGCCCAGGGGGGAGATATGAAGCATACATGAGCTCCTACAAATACATCGCTCCATCAAATTTCTGTTAGGATCCTATCACCCTTGACTTCCCCCCAGCTTTTTGGGCCATCTGTGATTCTATCAATGGAAGAAGCTTCAGGTGAGACATTTCCTCTACCATTATAGCTCAGCTGAAGCATTGAGAGATTAATTGACTTACCCAGGGAAACACAACCAGTGCCTTATGGCAGAGGCTTGGTCTTTTATGAATCCAAGACCAGCTCTCTCTCCACCAGACAGCAGGCTGTGTCTCAACACATACATAATAAAAAATAAAATATAAAATGAACACCTGAGAAGTATAAGAGAAACACAGTGATGTGTACACTTGAAGAAAGAGGATGGGGAAAAGGGCATTACTGACTGATTTGGGGATCACTGATGGCTTCCTGGGGGAGGTGGCATTGCACTTGACTTTTCAGGATGAATGCGAATTCAAAAGAGGGTTGGGAGAAAATATTATAAACACAGTTTAACAGCAAGAGCAATGACCATCCAGAAGCAAGAAAATGATAAAAGCTCATTTGGGTGGATCAGAGTGTGGGAGGGGAGCAGACAAGGTTCAGAGTGTGGAGCTAATGCCATTTACTACCAGGATCAGGGGATTCTTTTCTTCCCCTTCATTCTTTTACTGCTTGCCAGATACTTGCCATTGATCGAGTCAGGTTAAGCATATTTTAGATTTTAGTTACCATCTGGACTTTTTCTGGGGGAGTGATCAGATCTTGCCTGTTATTATTGGATGATCCTGGAAAACATACTCTCAACCTTCACCTGAGTTTGCTTGGGCATCCCTATTTCTGTGTATCCTGGGAATACCCTACACCCAGCTATAATTGCATTATCTTGTGCCTGGAGCTATACTTGTTTATATATTGATTCATGCTTATGATAAAACTAGCACCAAACCTGGTCCCTGTGGATTTGGGGAGTGGGAAATAAATAATAAAAAAAGCTGAGTAACTGCCATATGCAAAACACTTAGTCTTTGGAATGAATCTTATTTGGTGGAAGAAGTCTAGTGCAGCAGGGATCTTTCTAGAATTATTTTATGCATTTAATTAATTGTGATTATAGAAAATGCCATCAAAAAACAGCAGTCTGACAAAGCCTAGAAACCCCTTATCAGGATGACTTAATTTTTTTTTGCTTTTTCCATACTATTTTAATTTTTCTAATTATATGTAAAGACAGTTTTCAATCTTCCTTTTTATAATATTGAGTTTCAATTTCTCTCCCTTCTCTTCTTCCTCCCCAACAAAGCAATCTGATATGTTAGACAAGGTGAAAACATATTAACATTTTGGGAAAGAATTGGAACAAGAACAAAAGCCAAAAAAAAGGAAAAATAGTAGCTTAGATTTGCATTCAGATGCCATGTTTGTTTTTTTTTTTTTTTTTTTGGATGGCATTTTCTATAATCAGAATGATTTTAAATGCATAAAATAAATACATGAAAAACAATTATATTGAAAGTTATTAAAATATTAAAAACAACAATAACTAAGGTCATGGATCATAGGTTAAGAACCTCAGTGATTAGGGTTGTAAGCAGAAATCATAATTGAGATACAGAATTGATATGCATGTAAAAGTCAGATTGTAAAGTCATACTTGATAAGAAAATATAAATTGCACATGAAAAAGGCCTATTTGTAGACTAGCACTAAAAATAGCTCTGATTTATATAATAATCCTCAGAGCAGCGCTTTGAGGTTGAGAACACAAGTATTGCTACTTTCACTTATCCAGGTGGTAAAACTGAGGTTGGGAAATGAATGACAGTAGTTCTTTCAGTGCTCTAAAATTATTCAACTGTTTTATCTTAAATGAACCTGATTGAGCCTGGGAGGTAGATGTCATTATTATTCCCATTTCACAGACTTGCTCAAAGATTGAGGCTGCATTTGAACTCAGATCTTGCTGACTTTGGGTCCAGCACTCTCTCTACCTGAAGAAACCTACCTAAAATGTTATTGTTATTGTTATTGTTTGAATCACCACTTGGGGTTTTCTTGGCAAAGACACAGAAGTGGTTTATCTTTCCCTTCTCCAGCTGATTTTACAGATGAGGAAACTGAGGTAGACAGGGTGAAATAACTTCCTCACACAATGAGTCTCAGATTACATTTAAAACCAGGTCTTCTAGAATCTAGGACCAATAGTCTATCTACTAAACCACCTACTCACCCCTTCCATGTCTATTAAATATTAGCCTGTGACTCCAATTCTATGTTTTGATTATAAATACAATGTTCCTTTCATCATTTTTCTGACAGCTTCTGGCCAGCCACTTTGCAAAAAAAATCAGGTTATAGATAATAATAATAATAATGATGATGATGATTATTATTATTGTATATCATTAAGCTCTCACAGTCAGGGGCATAAAATGGTCATCCACTCCTATTGGACAAATGATTGATTCAGAGGTACAAATATATTATGGAGAATTTTCCATATAATTGTGATCCCTGCTATACTTGGTCACTGTGCTGTAACTACTATAACCTGATTTTTTTTTGCAAAGTGGCTGGCTATATTTATTACTAGTAAAATCTATTGTTTCCTGGGCTAAAATGTTGATTGTAGAAAACAACTCATTTGAACCTCTATTCTATCTCAATATTAATCAATTTGATAGAACCATATCAAAGCTGTCTATACAAGGTCCCTGTGAGCTGGGCCTTTTTCTAAGTTCACTTGATTAACTATAAGCAATTAACTAAAGGCCCTCCACCCTTATACAACAAGGGTGGAGGGCCTTTAGTTAATTGCTTATAGTAATAAATATAGCCATGCTCAGTTATCAGCTAGAATCAGAAATAACAAAAGCAAACATTTTAAATTCCTCTTTGGATATTTACATATACTGTTTAGGAACCATAACATTTCCAACCTCAAAGCTATATATAAATGTGAGTTATTATTATGGCTTTTATAGAAATGTGAGTGATGGTGATTATTATCCTAGCAAACAGACAAATCAATAGAGATACCCTGCCTTCTCCTTTTACTCTGCACTTCTTAGCTGGAAATTCAGTAGGAAAGGCCCCAAGATGTAATTTATTGGAGGGAAATCATTTGTGCACTCTCTCTGGCGCTACGCAGAAAACATAAAGCACACTAACTTTAATCAGGAAATTGGATTAAGAATTTTTTTTAAAAAGCCAAATGATTATTGAAAGGAACAAAGTCAAGTGTTGGGCTGAAAAATACATAAACAATGTCATGGCTAAAATCCAATGGAAATAATACTGGATCTTCTGGTTTAATTTTTTATTCAAGTCTATGGTTGTCTGGATCAGTTTTATATTAGGTAGACTTCACACAGTGACCTGAACTCATTCAAAAGGAAACTTATGTTTGTACATAAAATAAATATTTAATGAAATAAGCCCCCATCAATAGGTGTCTCAGGGAAGTGAAGTGAATAGTTCCATATCACTTTCAACAAAGGTTACTGCTGATAAAAAACAGAATGATTATTATTTGAATAGTTTGCAGGAAGGACAGCATTGGCCCTATGTTCTTGTTTTGTCAGAATCTGCTTTATGATATGTTGCAAAAGGTCATGAGCTTGGTAGTATGAGAGTAGTCAATTCAGCAAATATTAAATAAATAGTATATGCATGACATCGTATTGGACAGAAATTAAATATTGAAATTGGGCTGAACCTGATCACTAGTTCCTTTTTTATTTTTGGAAATACAATAAAGGAATTAGAGAATCATTGGATTAAAATGAATCTTAGAAGTCATCTAGTTTAGTCATGGAGTATTATAAAAAAAGGACCTCAGATTGGTAGGTTTTGAATCCTGGCTTTGATATTCCCTGAGTGTATGACACTAAGTCTCACTTTTGCAAAATGAGAAAATAGGTAGACTTCTGAGGTTCCTTTCATTCTAAAAACTATTAATTTAGAAATTTAGAATCAGCATGAGAAGACTATCATTTCTTAAGATCCATGGAAAAAAACTGACAATCTACAACCAAAACCAAAAAACCCCAACTTTTTCCATGCTCATTCTTCCTGCTGATATCTAGAATTAGAGAAAATTAATATTTTGCCATCTATAATTAGGTCTGAGGAATCTCAAACTCATAAGACTTTATAGCTGAAATTATTGTTAGGGATCTCAGTCCTTCATTTTACAGATAAGTAAACTGAGGCTCACAGTCTAAATTGACTTGCTCTTGGGTCAGAGTTAGTAAATGCCAGATAAAGGACTCAAAACTAGGAACATTCAAGGATTGGAAAGGTCCTCAGAAACCATTTAGCACAAGCTCTAATTTTCAGATGAGGAAACAAAGATCAAGAAAGAGGGGGAAAAAAAAAAAGGAAAACTTTTCCAAGGTCCTTTCACATAGCTTCCATCTTTGTTCAGTTCTGGACTACCAAATAGCCTCAAAATTGGGTTTTCTGAATAATGTTTCTCCCCACTTCTTCTCTTATGTTGTGTTCTACCACACAGCTGACAAAATAATCTTCCTAAAATACAGATTTAATCATGTCACTTCTCTATGTAAGTGATAGCTCCCTATTACTTCTAGAATATCATATCCATTCCTCTTTTTGGCACTTGGCAAAGGACATTCAAGCAAAGATGCAAAGTTATGTCCAAATGTCACAATCTGGTCCTAATATCCTTATTATTCCATATTATTCTCTCTTTTTTTAATGGCCTTTTAACTGTTCCTCACATACAACTCTCCATCTTTAATATCTGCCCCTTTGCACTGGAATGATTATTTATCAACAGAATATATTCTGTCCTCAACTTCTCAGAATTCCTGGTTTCTTTCAAAATTTAGTCTGAATGTCAATCTTCCCTGGCTACAGCGATTCCCCTGCCTCAATCCCTAAATGCAAGTGTTTCCCTTTCCAAAACTCTTTGTAATTGTGTGAATGTATAAATATCTATGATATATACATATACATATATATATTTGTGTATATGTATATATCTAAAGATATATATATCTACAAAGATTTTATATGTATGTATGCGTCATATAATCTTTTAGATATATATATGTATATATCTTTTTAGATATATATGTGTGTGTGTGTGTGTGTGTATATATTTATTTAAAGAGAGAGAGAGAGACCTATACAGATATTTATGTGTACATACCTTTCTACCACTTCTGATTTACAATGGATATGACATCCTGAACCACTTACTTAACCCTTTTATTTCTCTAGGAAAAGCTTTCAGGTTAGAACTTACAGAAAGGTGGCAAATGAACAGAGACCAAAATGACAGCTGTGGAAAGACACATTCAGAAGCCTTCTGAGCTTAACTAGCCCTGAAGGCTGGCAGAGCCATGTGACGAAGGTTTAGCCTTGCAAGAGGCCCTTTTAAACATCCAAGTGTGTGGAATATGTGGCCCATTTATTAAGGGAAGGCGAGCTCCGCTCCCACACTCTGCACTCCAGTTAAAATCCACCCATTACATAAACTGCTCTTATGAAATGTTCTATCAAGGCTGATCATTAACTAGCAAGTCCCGCTGTTTTAATTATACCCTGAGATGCCACAGTTCAGGCACAAGATAAGATTGTACGGTTGATATTGAATGGGAGGGATCCACCTCGAACTGCCGCTTCTCACTTGTGCTGAACATTTTACAAGGTCCCTTTAGGACCATCACTGTTGTAGCTCAATCATCTTCCAAAGTCCTTTGCTTCTGGCAAAGCAGACTGGAAAGAACCCTGGGCTTGGGTTCCGATTCCCTCCCTGCTGATTCTTTGTGACTCTGAGTTAGGGCCCTTAAGAGTAAAATCTCACTTTGCAGGTAAGGTCACTGGAAGCAGAGCCCCAAAGTGCTGTTGATCAGTTGTGTCCCAAGCTTTATGACTCTCTGAGATTTTCTTAATTGATGTTAATTATTTCCATCTCAAGCTTATTTTACAGGTGACTGAACTGAGGCAAACAGAGTGTGACTTGCCGACAGTCACGCAGTTATTAAGTGTCTAAGGCTGGATTAAAATTCTTGATTATACATTTTCCTGGCACTCTGTGCCCCAGGGCACCACCTAACCATGCACAGACTCAGCTGTAAAGTGAGATTCAGGTCCAGGCACTAACTATTACTACTGTCCCACATTAACTGAACCATTCCTAGGCGAGAGGAATAGAAATTTTTTTGTTGGCCAAGATATAGAAAAATCCAGTTAATTAATGAGGCTCATTTAATTAAACAAAAGCACTTGAGATTTTGTCTGTCTGTCTCTGTCTCTGTCTGTCTGTCTCTCTCTATATATATATACACACATACACACACACACACACACACACATATATAAACATGTCTATGTAAACATTGTAGGACATTTTAGCTCAATGAATCCCTTATCATGTGACCCAGTTTTCTTTGCCTGAAAGGAGAATAAGTAGCTGAATTTGAGGGATCTTAGTACAAAAAGTCTGATGTATTTCGAGTGAGACATTTATTAAGGATCCACTACAGACTGGAGCCAGGCACTGTGGTGGGAAACAGAAAGAAAAAGGCAGAAATAATTCTGATCCTCAGGAAGCTACCAATCTAGCCAGGGGGAACTAGATGCTCATATATTGATATGTTGAAACTGTCTCCAAACTCTATTTCCTGGGGAAGGATATAAGCTTCTTTAGGCTAGGCTCAGTAGTATCCCTAGGATCTAACAGTGCTTGGCATACAGTTGGTGCTCAATAAATGCTCGTGAATAGACAGAAGCAATTTGAGGCAGTTTACACAAGACATTTAAACTGCTGACAATTTTTCTTTTAAAGAGCCAGTTGAGGTTGATGAATTTCTCCATCTTTACTGAGAGATAAATGCCCCTGAATAGTTCTGTCTTTATGTCTCTCTTGGACCTAAAGCATCTTTAGGCTGAACTGTTGCCAGCCCAAGGCTGCTGTCAAGGAAAATGACTGAAATTCAAAGATCTTCTGTTATTTTTAGGCAAGACAATCTCCTCTTAAGATTTAAGTGAAGCTTCCAAAAGAAGTAGAAAGAAAAATGTCAAAGACCTTCCCCTTGCCTGACATGCTTTCCTCTGAACTACTTTCCTAGGCAGTCAAGAATCTGCAAAGAGCCCACGATTCTATCTTTATCCTTCTATATTTCCACTGGGGAAGATCGCTTTGACTGGGGTGAGGGAAGCTCTGCATGCATCTCTGCAAAGATTCTTCGAGCTCCTGCTAATTCAATGAAATATTAAGTAAATGTAAAAGTAAATCTCCATTTCATTCTAATTCTTCACTGGGTGGATATTAAAGGCCCCTTCTATTTCTTCTTGATTTTGATTATATCTCAGTGCTTTTTTTCCCTTGGTCTGTTTTCTTTCATATGATCAATATAGAAGTATGTTTTGTATGATTATACATGTATCATGTATATCAATTTCTTTTTTTTTTACTATCTCAGGGAAAAGGGGAGAAATTTTGGAACTCAAAAATTAAAAAAATTATATTTAAAATCAATTTTAAATGTAATTTGGAATAAAGTATAAATGTTTTTAAACAATAATTTGTTTCTTTTTCTCCTTTTAAACAGTTCCCAATACCTTTCTAGACTCAATAGTCATACATGTGACATGCATTTCCTTAAAGTAACAGAGGTAACTGTAAGGTTAGGAATGATCATTATTTGCAGATAAAGAATATTAGAGAAATTAAAGGCCTTCCCTAAACCCTCTTCACTCCAGTGCTTTTCCTCTGTTCACTATTCCCTATTTATCCCACCTATAGTTTGCTTTGTACATATTTGTATGTTTCCCCCCCCCCCCCTCTGGTTCCAGGAATGGAAAGGTCCCAGGTATAGAGAACTGATCTGCACTGAGAAGTTTACCCCACTCTTGTCTAGAGTGATCCTGGTAAGATTCAGTCGATTAAGAAGGAAGGACCCCACATTTATTAAGCACTTTCTAAGTGCAGAGAACTATGCAATATATTTCACAATGTTTGAATCATTTTATCTTCACAAAAACCATATTGGAGGATGGGGGAGAGAAAAAAGAGAATACTATTATTATTCTTTTATATTTTATATGAGGAAATTGAAGCAAACAACAGTGTCACAGTTACTAAATGCCCAGTGCTGGATTTGAACTCAGATCTTCTTGAATCCAGACCTAGCACCTATCCACTTCACATAACTGTGAACCCATCTAAGGGGCCCTTGAGAGACAGATAAGGGAAGAGGGAAACAATGGAAACTATCTTGGAAAGGTGGGCCCTAGGTTAATCATCAAGGAGCTTCTATTGTGGCAGGAGGGAACCACAAAAGTTGATGATCTGAAAGTAAAGTGACTGGGGTTACTGGGAGATTTTTCTGCAGTTTGATTGTCATGACAAGGTTAGGTCAAGTTCCTCAGATCTGCTCAGGTAGGAGACCCATATCTCTGCTGATGTTCACTCATGCAACTTATGACTTGTAACTCTCCCAGTAGCTTGAGTTTTCTGGAATAATAATAATCTGGGATTGGGCCAACTTCAGCAGAGTAAACTCCTGGGTTTTCACAGAGGGGCCAGCTGTGCTGCAATGCCAGCCGAATTGGCCCTTGGGACTTGAACCCTCTTTAAGGAAGTTTGGATCTAGCAGTGAAGTAGTCTTAGGAGTAAATATAACTCGAGGCAGTGAGGTGGCGAAGTGGGTAGAGCCTCAGCAATGAAGTCAGGAGGACCTGAGTTTAAATATGGTCTCAGACACTTAACACTTCCTAGCTGTATGACTTGGGGCAATCCTAACCCCAATTGCCTCAGCAAAAAAAAAAAAAAAAAAGTAACTATAACTCAAGGAAAACAATTAAAAGAATATCCTAGAGTAAGGAGAGATTCCAAATGAAGTTCAATGAAGTTCAATGATCTTTATCACTGGTAAAGACAACAGTTTAAAGCATGTGGGTTCAAACCCTGCCTTTGGAACCTGACTAACCCAAGACAAGACTAAAATGTCTCATCTAAATCCTTAATTTTATAGATGAGTTGATCTCTAACACTTCCTTCTGCTTCTAAATCAATGATCCTATGAACATTAGTTTTGCCATTAATAAGCACCACAGTATAGTAAGTTAGAGGGCTCAATGGTCCAGAATTCCCCAAATGGCAAGGTTGAGCCATGAAGAAGGAAAAAAATACTGAGCAGCATTCACTTTCAAGAAACATCATCAGTGTTTCTGTTTTGATCTGTTTGTGGAGATAGTAGGAGGGATATGGGAAAAAGCTATCACCTCGTAATAAAAGAAAGAGCCTTACCAATCTGGTTCCTGCCAGAAGAATAAAAAGCATTGACCACTGCTGCCCCACTTATCCACCTGTGTTTAAAAAAAAGAAAAAGAAAAACATTATAAATGCTGGTATATTACCTTTCCTGGGAATCTTGTCCCAACAGAGACACAGATATATAGATATATACATACTCACAATCTATCTATATCTATCTAGATGTATACATACACATATATATGTATCTCTCTCTCTCTCTCTCTCTCAAGGTATTGAAGACATCCTTTCTATCTTCATCTCCCCACAATGACTTCAGTCCCATAAACAAGTCCTGGAAACAGCCATTAATGGAGAAATGTTCATTAATGGAGAAAATTTCTGGGCTCTTTATGGGCTTAAAGTGCTTCCTGGGGTTTCAAAAGTTTAAAGTGCCTTGGTTAAGGGTCTTAGGAAGTACAGCTAGAACTTAGTTCTAGTTACATTGTCCTCCCTGCCTAGCTACCTCAATAAAATAGGGCTCCCTCAAACTCTAGCTCCACTTTCATTTGATATATATAAATGATTAGCAAGAAGAAAGAAAGCTTTCAAATGAGTTCCCTTATTTTGGTTTCTTGAAAAAAGTCTCTTGGAAGGACTTATAGTATTATTTATTGTGTTATGAACACGTAATTAGTCTTCTCAAAAGCAACAGTTAGGCCTTCTCTTTCTTGATTTATTGCCATTGTTTTTCATGATGTTGGTTAAGTACTAAAAGTCTTTAGTGGATGACATAGGAGTAAAGTGACTCAGATTCAGTTCCTGGTGCCTTATGCTCTGGATCCAAAGGATTGACAAATATTTTATTGATTCCTCTTGTTTTAATACCACAATAATTTCTAGTGTTCCCCACTGAAACACCACAACTAAACCTTCCCTTATAACGGGAAACCAGCTAATCAGAACCAAATAACAAAAAGACAATGCTTGCAACACAGCAGATCTAGGGATGAAGAAACTACGTCTGCTTCTCTTCCAGTGGATAGAAATATCTTTCATAATCTATGTCTAAATCTAGTGTAAGAACCTGGTCCCCTTAGGAGGTGACATCGGAGATGTTTTTTATAAAAAGGAAAATTCCAGCCAAAAAAGCAGTGGTTTTAGGATTAGAGACATATGTAGGGTGAAGGTTAGGGTTAGAGAAGAAGGGGGCAGCAACAGGCTATCAAAATGATGTCTGCAAAGTATGAGAACTTCCTCCCCCAAACTAATCCCCTGCTCTGTTAAACTTGAGAAGAACAAAGGAATTTTCCCCCTGTTACATGGACCTGCTGATGAATTAGCTTCCACCAAGATTGCTCCAAGATTTTTTATGATTGTTATATTACTTTATTATTATAATTATTTGCAATACAAGTATTTTGTGCTAATAATTTTATTTTATTTGTATAACATGTGTGGGTAATTCCTCAACATTAACCCTTACATAGCTTTCTGTTACAAATTTTCCCCCCCAACTCCCCACCCCTCCCCTAGATGGCAGGATATCCACTACATGTTAATTATGTTGAAATACTTGACAAATCGAATATATGTATACATATTTCCAAACTTATCATTGTTGTGCAAGAAAAATCGTATCTACACAAAAGACATATCAGATAAAGGGAACACAATGTAAGCAAACATCAATCAAGAGTATAAGAATGTTATGTTGTGGTCCACATTTTCACATCCCTCTCTCTGGGTGTATATGGCTTTCTTCAGTGAACAATTGGAAGTGGTTTGAAACATTTCATTGTTGAAGAGAGCCATGTCTATCAGAATTGATCGTCATATAGTATTGTTGTTGCCTTGTATAATGATCTCCTGGTTCTGCTCATTTCACTCAGCATCAGTTCATGTAAGGTCTCTCTGAAATCGTCCTGCTGGTCATTTCTTACAGAACAATAATATTCCATAACATTCATATACTATAATTTATTCAGCCTTTCTCCAATTGAAGGGCATCCATTCAGTTTCCAGTTTCTAGCCACTACAAAAAGGGCTGCCACAAACATTCTTGCACATGTGGGGCCCTTTCCTTCCTTTATGACCTCTTTGGGATACCAGCCCAACAGAAATGCTGCTGGGTCAAAGGGTATGCACAGTTTGATAACTTTGAGCATAGTTCCAGATTGCTCTCCAGAATGGCTGGATCAGTTCACAGCTCCACCAACAATGTATCAGTGTCCCAGCCCTCCCACATCCCCTCCAACATTCATCATGAACTTTTCCTGTCATTTTAGCCAATCTGACAGGTGTGTAGTGGTACCTCAGGATTGTCTTGATTTGCATTTCTCTGATCAATAGTGATTTGGAGCACTTTTTCATACGACTATAAATAATTTTAATTTCATCCTCTGAAAATTGTTCATATCCTTTGACCATTTATCGATTGGGGAATGGCTTGAATTTTTATAAAGATTTTTTAATGGACTGAGGTAGTTGAATGTCTGATCTCAAGGAAGCATTTAGTGTACAAATCTCTACTGAAGTCCTTATTATAAAATAAAGACTACTTGAGCTCTAGCTTACTCTTTATGTTTGGCTCACAATTACTCCAGTTGTTACATAACAGCTGGCCTGTTGCTAATTCTCCATTCTACAATACAATTGTAGTTCTTGCTAATAAAGATTGAGAGAAGAGGAAAAAAAAATTGAGGATCTAAGTTGTTCAAGTTTTCTTTAGGGTTTCCTTAGGGTATACTGTTTTAGTCACTGAGAGATCCATTTCTTTTTCTTCTGTACAGTGTCAGAAGCAGTATTTGAACTCAAGGAGGACAGAGATCCAAGTTCTGCTCTCTAACTACTGTCAGAAGATCACACAACCCTGTCCTTTTTAAGATTACTCTCTAAAGGGGGACCAGCCATAATGGTGGAGTGGAAGGAAGTAATATAAAACAGTCAACCTCTCCCCTACAACTAGATCAAAAATACCTGGAAAATATACCAGGTGGAGGCCTTATTGGGGAACTCAAATGTTTCTTCCCCATCCTAGTCTAGCACAGAGGAGAGTTAGAGAAGGATGTCTCTGTGAGTGCCTACCAAGAGCTGAACCATCGGGGCAAGAAGTCCCAGATCTAGCACAGAGAGATCTGACCTTGGGCAGGGAGCCAGAACAGATGCCAGCTGGAGGAACTGTCACTCCTACTGATGGCCGAGACAAAGATCCAGGGCAGATTGTGGCAGGGACAGGGTTAGGGGATCATAGGACGTTCCAGGACAACGAATAATCTTGGGTCCTGGACTAAGCAATATATGAACAAGAAATAACAGCTGGGTGGCTCTGGCCCCAGGAGCAGAGTGGGGTCCCCCATGTAGACCTGACATGAAGGAAGCCGAGGGGATCCTGGCCTTTTTGAAAGTGTAAGCTGACCTATCTGTCCCCCAGATGGGCAGTGGCTGAATCCGGCAGCAGTATCCTGGAACTCCAACAAGAGTTAAGTCCAGAGTTGTATCGTTCATACCCAAACCCTAGTGAAGAACGTGGAGAGCCCAGACCAGCAAGGCAGCCTTCATGAGCTAATAATGCCATTTTTATTGTACTGATTAGTCCGCTCCACTCTTTAGTAATTCCTATTCCTTAAAATAATTAGATCTCAAATATTAAAATAGATCTGTGATCTCAACATTTTGAGCATTTCCTCTGCTGGAACAGATTCCAACTCCTTCATGAATTAGTTTTATAAATGCTAGCTTTTATTATTATTCTAACTTGGCAAATATAATCTCAGCTTTACAATAACCCTGGGAGTTATTGTACCTTATCAAAGGTAAGAAAACTGAGACTAACCCAAAGTCAAGTAACTTGCCAGAGGCCACACAGCTAATAGCTAGACTTGAACTCAGTTCTTTAGGCCCAATGTTCCATATACTGCCCCACTTAAATTCAGGGATAGAGGTTCCTCTATACTCAGGGATCATATGTATTTTTTCTCTTGACATATAACAGATAGCAGTGTAGAATATGAACTCTACTACCATGATGTCTTTAAAAAAAAATTCTATTTTCAAATCATATGCATAGTTTTCAACATTCACCCTTGCAAAACCTTGTGTTTCAATTTCTTTTTCTCCCTCCCTCCCCCAACCTCCCCAGAGGGCAAGTAATCCAAAATATGCTAACCATGTGCAATTCTTCCATGCATATTTCCACAATTATCATGCTGCAGAAGAAAAATCAGATCAAAAAAGAAAAAAAAATGCATCTCTATCTCTTAATACAAAACTGATACCCATGAAATAAATATTCAGTAAATGAAAACAGCAATTTCTTATGATTACTCAACCTTTCTAGAAAATCTCTTCTCCTCTTACAATCCCTACCAGATTTTTTTTTCCCCCATGGCATGAAAGTTCCACAACTTTGAAGATCCTATTTTATAGGGTTGCCTAGCAAGTTTGCAACAATAGACACCAGAGTGTGTTTAATGGGTCATTACAACTGAACGGTTTGCATAAATTATGGGAGATTGTTGAGCCAGTCAAAAAGACTAATGGGAATAGCAGCCCAAAGACACTGGGACAAAATTGGTTCCATTGTTTTTAAAATTGTTGTTCTCTAAGTGTAATAAAGAAAGAAAGAAAAAAAAAAAAAACAAGATCACCCTCAAGTGTTAGCTAATGAATGATGACACTTTTAAAATGCAGGAGGACAGAGATAAATTAAGTTTCTATGGAATTGCTCTTCTTGAATTTCTTATATGGAGAGAAGGAGGAGGAGGCAATCAATGTTGGGAATTTTGATCAACTGGTGTCCTACTAATATTCTTATTCCATTTTGATAGAATCAGATTTTTATTAGTATTATTCAAAGATATTATTAAACTATTCCAATGTGCTAGATACCATGATAGGTGCTTTGTTGTTAATCATCCTACTAATATTCTTATTCCATTGATAGTATCAGATTTTTATTAGTATAAATCAAAGATATTATTAAACTACTCCCATGTGCTAGATATCATGATAGTTACTTCGTTGTTAATTACCCTACTAATATTCTTACTCCATTTTGATAGTATCAGATTTTTACTAGTATAAATCAAAGATATTATTACACCCTCCTATGTGCTAGATACCATGTTTAGTTGCATCTCATTGCTACCTGATTTGGTATTTTCTTGGCAAAGATGCTGAAGTTATTTTAGTATTTCCTTCTACTCATTTTACTGATGAGAAAACAGGAAAAAAGGGTTAAATATTTTGAACAAAGAAAGTCCTGTTCTCATTGAGCCACTAGATGCCCCTTTTAAGCATTTACAAATTTCATTTAATCCTCACAACAATTCTACAAAGTTAATATAATAATCCCCATTTTCAGATGGAGAAACTGAGGCAGATACCAAAGATGGGACTTCCTCAGTAAATGTCTGAGAGCCCACATTTGCTTCTTGTATTGTTGAATATTCTATCTGGGTCCAATACTCTATCCACATCACCACCTACCAAAAAGCTACGCCAATAAAATGTTTACCTAATTGACAAAGGTAGACTATGCACCAGACGTTGGGAAATTAATTGACTGTGGTCACTGTGCACGTCAGGTACCAACTTGAGGAAAATAATGTCATTCCAAAACAAGTAAAAACTTGTGTATCAGGGAAAAGAACAGGGTCTCCTCTTCCTTGGAAGGCATATCCAGGTGAGGAGCCAGGGACAAGTGTTCTGTGGAGGAGGGATTTGGAGATAAAAATAAAGTGTCCTGGAGACATAATCATGAGACACAGAGACAGAAGATAAACCCTGCTTCTCTCTGGACTGTCTTATGCACTAAGTGTGCATATGTATTAGTTATATAGAAAAAGGGACACGAGGGAGGAGAGAAAATAAGAAAGCATTAGTATTATTAATAATGTTATTAATAATAATAATAATCAACAGCACGTACAGCCAGGATACAATTATGGTACCTCAGGCTAGTCGGTCACATTTGGGCTATTCACCAATCCAGTGGTGAAGGGATGCATAGACAATATTGTCTCTCAAACCAGAACTAACTATCTGAATAAGAAACTTAAATGTTTAAGCCTGGAGAGACAAGAAGAGACAGGGAGAGAGGGACCAGGTGTTTCAGAACTAATTCTTATTACCCAGAAGGGTTTAAATGGTGATGAAATGAGAACACAAAGGGCCTTTCGTTTTTACAGCAGGCAAGGAAAGCAGTCACAGACTGCATCATTCTGCAGACTTTAGATGATAATAAAGCCCATAGATCATAAACAGCCTGAAATAAAGTTTCTCTTTTACCCACTCAAGTGTGACTTTAAAAGCCCAAACAACATATTGGCTCATGTCCCTTCCCTGCAGGAGGTGTTCGATTTCTTTTCATCTAATAGTCTCGAAACAACTCTGCAAAATAGCTAATACACTAGAATACTTTTTTTTCTCCTCCTCCCCAGGTATCTCTGGTTGAAAAGGATTATCATTTTTTCCCCAATAATTCTCATAATGCCTTGAATTCAGGCTGCTTAAAAAAGAAAGAAAGAAAAAAAACGCCCAAGAAACAACAAAAGAAAAGAAAAACTACACTAAATAAAAAACCTCCACACTTAAAACCTTTTTTACACAAGGGAAGATAGTAGTATTGCTACCCGTACTTTGCATATGTCAAACATGAGGCACAGAAATACAAATTTCCTGCTTCTAATACCATAATACAATTAGAAATAGGGATCCTACTCAACTATAAATTAAGATCCTTTGGGGATGCATATTGGTTTAAAAAACTACATGTTCCAAGGCAGAGCCAAAATAGTAGTGGTAAAGGCAGAGACTCATCTGAACTCTAGAAAATTTGCTCCCAAACAACTTTAAAATAACTCCTCAAAATAAATTCTGGAGCATCAGAACCAAAGGACAGGTCAAAACAATTTTTCAGTCAGAAAAGGTATGTCTCACTGGGGTAAGTGTGGAGTCCAGTCCAACACAGGCTGACTTCAGTGAGACCCCAAACCCCAATGAAAACCTGCAGCAAGGATCTCCACACTTGTACCAGGCAAGGACCTCACCAACTGAAAGCTAGCAGATGGCATTAGAAGCAACTAAATTGGCATCTGTACCTTCCAGAAGTTGCAGACCCCAAACAATAAGGAGATCTGACAACTATTCAGAAGGAAATTACAGAACTTTGGAGTAGAACTTTGCAGTTCCAGGTTTTAGACTCAGGGAAAGGACAAGCACTAGCAGGAGGGCATCCTAGCCATAGATCTAGACTGGAAAGAGTAATTGTGGCCATCCATAGGCCAGAGCACAGTGGCCATGCCATTTAGGAAGAACCAAAAAACTTAGACCCACAAAACTCCCTTAGTAAGCAATAGCATGAAAATCTGAAACTTGAGATAGTGCCCCTTCACTCCAAGAACAGAACCCAACATTAGCATAAAGATGAAAGTCAAGAAACAGACTGAGAAAATGGGCAAAGAACAAAAAAGAACCTGACCACAGGAACTCAGGAGATGAAAGCAAAGTCAAAACAGCTACATGTAAAGCATCAATGAAAATTTAAAGTGGTTTAATCATGGCCCAAAAAAGAGAAAGTCCAATGAGAGGTAGAAGAAAAAAATGGGAAGAATTGAAAATGATTCCAGAAAATTTTGAAAAAAGTCAACAACTTGGTAAAAGAGGAGTCATGTCTGCATGTGTACACACACACACACTCCAAAGAAAATAGCACCTAAAAAAGCAGAATAGGCCAAATAGTAAGAAACAAATATGTACTGAAGAGAACTGCTTAAAAAATAGAATTAGGCAAATGTTGAAAATTATAATTAGGTAAATAGTACTTGATGACTCCATGAGACATGGAGAAACAATAAAACAAAAATCAAAAGAATGGGGATTATAATATCTTAGTGAAAAAACTGAATCAAAAAAAAGTTCAAGGGGAGATAAAGATTTATTGGTATACCAGAAAGCTAGTTTTTTTTTAAAAAATCATCTTTCAAGAAGTTGTCAAAGAAAACTGTCCTGATATCCTACAATCAGAGGGTAAAATAAAAAATAGAATTCACTTATCACTTCTTGAAACAGATACGAAACTTTATATTTCCAGGAATGTTATAGCCAAATTTCAGCAGCCAGAAAGAAAAGAACTAAAATATCATCTAACCACAGTCAGATAGACAAAAGATTCAGTAGTTTCTACATTAAAGAACTGGAGGGCTTGGGATATGCTACGGCACTAATACAACCTTCCTTTTGAGCCACCGTATTAAGGTGGCTACTCGGGAATAAAAAGAGCAGGGAAAGCCTAAAAGATGACTTTAAAACTAAAGCCTTGCTTTTTTGCTGAGGCAATTGAGGTTAAGTGACTTGCCCAGGTTCACACAGCTAGGGAATGTTAAGTGTCTGAGACCAGATTTGAACCCGGTCCTCCTGACTTCAAGGCTGGTGGTCTATCCATTGCACCACCTAGCTGCCCCGTAAGATCCATTTTTGCTTTTAACACAGCACAGAAAAATCCCTGGCAGATTTGTACACCTCTTTTGAAGTCTATGGAAGAAGCCTCTCTTTAGTCTTGGAGCATGCTTGTTAACCTCTAGATCTGATGTCAGCTTTTCATTTTCATAGCTGCCCCAAAACCATTTCTTTTTCTCAGACAATGTATTATGACTTTTGTAAACAGTGGACCCCAAAGTCCACTGACCCAGTGGGAGACCAGGTAAAATACTGAGAGATTAGGCAACTGCTGGTGCCGGGAACTAAAGTAATAAAATCTGCTGGGAACTAAAGTAATAAAATCTTGGTTCATGTTCTAGAATACATACTAGATTTATGACACTGATCTTTACTG
This sequence comes from Myrmecobius fasciatus, assembly GCA_023553655.1. Classification (NCBI taxonomy): domain Eukaryota; kingdom Metazoa; phylum Chordata; class Mammalia; order Dasyuromorphia; family Myrmecobiidae; genus Myrmecobius; species Myrmecobius fasciatus. The sequence continues at coordinate 61,666 of JAJPUD010002679.1, read as the reverse complement.
TCCACTACCAAGTTACTGTTTGAGGGTTCAAGTATCTAATAAACCAGAAATATTCCCAAATGCTTTCTCAATTGAGATATTCAACCTGGCTCTAGAACTTGGATCTAGGATCCAGGGAGAAGGACCTACCAGATTGGATGGGATCCCAAGTCTACTAAAGTCATTGTCTAACACACAGCATGTACTTTTTTCTCCTATTACACTATAAGCTCTTTGGGGGCAGGTACTAATTTTCACTTCTTTGTATCTCCAATGCTTAGTACAGTTTCTGGCATATAGTAGATATTTAATAAATGTTTATTGATTGATTGATTATAAGCACTGGTAGATCCAAACCATTTTTGGAGACTCTACAATATATCTATTTAAATAGTCGAAACTTGACCCTATTTATAGAATTTCATTTTGGACTTTTCCATAATATTTCTCTTACTCTCCCTTGTGTTGTGGGTCCAGCTGATATATAGCTCCCATGCAAACAGCAAAATACAGAAAGAGCCATGGAAGTGAGTGAATCTAAGATCGCTCTTTGTAAGCTAAAAATAGCACAGAATCTTCTTTTACTACTTTATCTCTTACTGATGGAGGATCTTCCCTCAGAAGATTCTAGATTCCAGGTTAGCCACATAATCCAATTTCCTCAAGGAAATTGTCCAATTTCGAACAGGTGCTAAATATCAAGAGCTGGTATTCTATCCCAGCTTTTCTGTCAACAGTCAATGCCTTAGTTCAAGACTCTATGATGTCTAGTATCGATCTTCCGAGTGTGTTTTTTAAGACACAAATCTAACATCTCTGCTAGTAGAGAATCTTCATGAATTGTCCAGATATACAGAGAAACATTTCTATGAAATGTCAGAGAAAAGGAAAGTTTAGGAATATAGCCAAAAAGAGGGGGGGAATGGCAGAATGCAGTGATAAATCCCAAATGGAGATCCTGTGATGGGTTCAGCTAAATTCCTTGAGAAGCATTATTCTTTTAAAGTTAACTCAAGGAGCTCTTGGGAGTTTCCTTTATAGAGTTGGAATGTACTTTGAGCCACTGTTGATAATGTCTTGAACATGATCCATGTACAATAATGCAAAAAAAAAAAAAGTCAACCTTGAACTTGTTAATCCTCCCTCCCCAGTGACTTCCTTGAGCATTAATTAAAAAGCCATTTTTAGTGAAGGAAAATTTTTCACGTCCAAAAAAAATTCAGCCAGGGAAATGGTAAAAAATGATTTGTGTTGGTTTTGGTGAATGTGCTGGAGGGGGATTATCTGAATTGTTTACCTTTGACTGGATGGCAAAGAGCAATTTTAGATGGCTGGCTTAGGAGCTGCTTGTTCTTTGTTCAGTCTTCCTGCCCTAAATCACCTAAGGAAGAGTTTCCTGATAAACATAACCAAGGGGTGGCTGTATATAAGAGGAGGGATTGTGTTAAAAAAAAATAAAAATTAATAAAAAAGGAAAGTAGCTGGGTCATAGCCTTTTCATCCATTTTTTCTCTTCATTCACTTTGGTAACAGTGCTGAAAATTGGAGTAGTAAATAATAATAATTAAAAAAAGATCTTTCTTCATTCTCTCATCACTGAAACTATGACACTCATAATAACTGAATGCTAGATGTGGGAGGGAGCTTAGAATTCAACTCCCTAATTTTGTAAATGTGAAGGTTAAAGGTTGCAGAGTGAAGTAATTGACTTAAGATAGTCAGCTAGGGTCATGTGTCCCGGGCCAGTTCTTGCACCACCATATATGCCTGCCTCCATTTCTCATACAACTGGATGGATGGGAATAAGGTCAAAGATACTTTCAGATCTGAGCCTGAATCTTCATACATTGTTCCATTGTCAAGAGTTTAGGGGGAGAGGGGTCTTTAAATATTATCTAGGAAACTGAGATCCATAAGAAAACTGGAGAGACTTGATCCTTATATTTCCCTTAAAAGCTCGATTCAAGTGCCATCTCCTACAGGATTTTTCTGAGGAAATAATCTTTTCCAAAGTATCCTTTCCACCAATATAGAACATAAGTCCTTGAGTTCTCAGTTTTTACATTTGTCTTTCCATCTGTAGCACCTTACAGAGTGCCTGACTTGGAGGAAGAACTTAAAAACTTACTGAATGGACCCGATTTCCCAAATGTCACAAACCTAATAAACCACAGAACCTGGACTATAATTGAGATGGCCTGCTCTTTCCACTATACTATACTGCCCCTCAACAACCATTTCAGGGCCTTGTGTTGACTGTTGCTACCTTGAGTTCCAGGGTTGACTCTATCAATCCCAACAGAGAAATGCCAGCCAGCAGCAGAACAGTCCATATCCAAGGCATTGTACTTGGATCTACTCTGCTCACATAAATAATTATTTCTATACCGGAGATTTTTCTGCATACTGTTGCTTTTAATGCTGCCTGAAGATTTTCCTTACAGTAAGCAATGAGTTTAGGCTTGAATTTTACCAATTTCGTTCCAAGGATTGGATATATTAGAACCCAGGGGCCTGGTATTGAAAAACTCACTGTGGTTTCTGAAAAAGAACTCAATTGCTCAGCAAAGCATGATTTACAACTCTTGGCAAAGTGCATCATGGTTAAGACCATGGAAAGTTCGGCTCTGAGGAATTCCAAGGGTAATCTGAAGTCAGGAAACAGATCAAAAGGATGGAGGGCTGCCCAGGTTTTCTTGGGTTTTTCTTCATGTCTGCTCATTCAAAAGGGAGTTTAAATGCACAACTCATGTACCAGAATGGTATTAGTAGAGATGTTAACAATTCAATAATACAAGAAGAAAATTAATATGGTTTTCTCGTAAATATGACAGATCTGAAAACCAAAAGGGAACTGACCAGCTACTGAGGGCAATAATGGCAGGAAGAATGACCTCTACAAAAAAACCGGAGCAGATCTTCCAGATTTTGCTTGAAGGGCTCCAATGGAGGGGGCAAGCCTAGAGGATGGCCTGTTCTGCTCTTTGACAACTTTAATCACCATGAAGTGTTTCCTGCTACCCCTGGGACCAATGAGAACAACTCTCAACCCTTTTTCCTGGAGACAGCTCTTCAAATACTTAGTTATCAAGGACCTGTCTCCAACTCTTCTCCAAGTTCACCCCCAATTCCTTCAACTGACCCTCACAGGGCACAAAATTGAGACCTGACATTCTCTTGGTTGTTCATCTGGACAGTCACCAGTTTAGCTGTGCCCTTGCTAAAATGTGGTGCTCTGAATTGGACAACAAGACTTTTTTTTTTTTGACATTGGTCATCTGGAGACTCTGTAAACACAATTTTCTTTGTGTCTTTGTGATTCATTCACCCATACTCAAAGAGCAGAAAGTGCAATCAAGAGAATAATAAACTCAAATGCATATCAGCTTACTTTTGGGTTTTCTCAGTTATTTGATTTTGGGTCAGCCATACGAAGGCAAACAGACTAAATGATTAATCAGGAACTCACTGACTGGCCCTGATGTTCCCTAAAGCTAAATGATGCTTGGAAGTCTCTCCTTGCATTTCCTCAAGCAGAAGCTGGATGACTACTCTGTTGGGTATGTTACTATTAGGGTACCTTTTACATTTGGCTTGGACTAAATGGGAATTGAGGTTCCTTCCAATTCTCTGATGCTGTGATGACTAACCAGCACATAGTAAGCTCTTAATAAAGGCTTGTTGATTTGATTTTACTAGCTTTATGGATTATCTAGATAATGGTTCCTTCAGATCTTTTTAGATTTCAATGCTTGCACTTAAATAACCTGCCCTTTTCCCAGCTCCAAATCAAATGACATTCCCTTAGGAACCCATTACCTAACACCCTATTCTGTCTCTCAACTTTGGCTGATGACATCTATATAGCACAGCTCTTCAGTTTAAATTGTGAGTATTTTAAAGACATGAAATGTGTTCTGATGGATGAAAGACATTTTCAAAATTGGAAAAAAAAAGCTACATAACAAGGTGATTTTCTTTTTCAGATTGACAGAATGATCTTTTGAATGAGCATTTTAGGGCTTCCAGATGCAGAATGTAGTAGCTATAGAGTTTAGTCTATTTATCCCCTGACCTTTCTCTTTCTGCAGCTGGGATTCACAATATTTAGCTCAGAAATGGTGTGATTAGTTCCAGCTTCTTTCAGACCAGTTGATTGCTGGCTCCATCCCTCGCCCTAAAGTCAGCCTGTGTTTAAAAGCATCCTGGTGTTGCAAGGGCTCAGAACGTTCTGCTGAGACAAGCCATGAAGGGACCCAGGTCAAATTTCAGTGTGTACTCCTGGTAATGAGTACAGGGTATCACCACTTTCATGGAAAAGTCTGCTTCAGCACCAAGAAGTGTAAGCTGCACCATCCTGGCCCTCCAGGGGCCTGCACTCAGAAACAGGCAAAGACATAAACAAATATACCAGTTATATGTAGACAATTGCTCTTTACTAAAAAAAAGAATCATACCACCTGACAGTACAATGTATATGAACTCAGAAAAATCCATTGGGGTTTAAGTTTCCTCCTCTCTAAAAGGAAGTCTGGATTTTCCATCTCTATCTTTATTATCCACTGAATAAGCTAATACACATAACATCAGACCCATTTTATGAATGAAGAAATTGAGGTCAGTTGACTTTTCCATGAGCATCCATGCTAACAAACAAATGACCCTGTGCAAATCAAGTGTTGCCTGCCTCAGGACTTTTGCAAGAATTATAAAATATTTGTACAAGTTCTTAGCATGGGGCCTAAAATGCTTGTTCTAACTCTTCCCCTTTCTACTTCATCAAACCACCAGGGCACGTTTAGATAAAATGAATTATTTATTCTTTGCAAATAAAGGAGAAATTCACTTAAGTTCATAAATGGTCATCTACTTATGTTCATAAGAAATGTTGGCTGGAGCCTTAAAATTATGGTTTATCTTCATATAATACACTAACATATTATACTTCAATAAAATTGTGAGGTTAGATCTATTATTGACCCCATTTTACATGAAGATCACATGGCTTAAGTGACTTGCCCAGGTCAAAGAGTTCATTTGAGGTAGGATTTGAACCTTGATTTTCATGAAATCACAACCAGCATGCTAATTAATAGACAATGTGTGTGTGTGTTTGTGTGTGTGTGTGTGTGTGTGTGTGTGTGTGAAGTATTGCTCTGCACTACTTTTTTTAACATATAAATCTATATTTGCTTGCATTGTGTTGCCTTTCTCTTATTTTCTTTTTCTTTTTCTTGTAGATAGGATTTTTCTTGCATAACTTGTCAAGTATTTCAACATTATTAACATGTTGTGGACTTCCTGCCATCTAGGGGAGGGGAGGGGACTGGGGGTAAAATTTGTAATGGAAAGCTTTGTAAAGATCAATGCTGGGGAACTACCCATACATATGTTATACAAATAAAAAGCTTTAATAAAAAAAAAAAAAACAACAACATATAAATCTATGCTTCCAATTCAATGATCCAAGGCAACGGATCTTTGAGACCCAACTGAATGGCTTCAGCAAGGTTGAAGATCATGTAGGTAAGAAAAGTAGGAAATGATCACTGGATTGGAGGAAAGAGACAAGGGGAGGAAATCAAGCAGGAATGAATAAAGAAATAAGAGAATGAAGAAATAACTTGGTTTCAAGTCTTCATTTATGAATTTCAAAATGGAGGTGAGCAATGGTGTGACCATAATTAGCTAACCAGTCCTACAGATGAGTGGGCATCTTACTGTTGTTTTGACCTTACTGACTTATAAATCTGAGGCACTCGGGACACTCTGCCCTGATTGGGGGCAGGTGTCTGGCAGACTTGCCTTATTTAAGGAGTAATTCAGACTTAGTCCTAGCTCCCACCAGCCCAGCACCTTAAATTAATTCACCTAAGTGCCCCAGGGCAAAGAACTTCAGCCACGCTGTCTAAAAAAATGAAGAAGCAAAAGAGAGCTCCCACCAGAGACAGCTTTTATCAAGAGAAAGAAGGGATGATCCCAGATCCTGAGGTTCCTTTAGACAAAACTCCAGAGGAAGCCAGCAAGGACCATCACTGGTCCCCTTTTCAAAAGGCCTTTCTGGAAGATTGCTTAAAGAATCTCAAAAGAGAGCTGAAGGATATATGGGAAAATAAATTGAAATCAGTGCAAGAAGGATATGATGCCCTGCAAAAGAGATATGAAAAAGACACCAATTTATTGAAAAATAAAATTAGTGAAGTGGAAAAAGAGTGCAATGAACAAAACAATTCAATTGGCCAGTTACAAAAGGAGCTTAAAAAGGTATCTGAAGAAAACAACACTTTAAAATAAGAATTGAACAAATGCAAGCCAATGACTCAATAAGACTTCAAGAATCAGTCAAACAAAAACAAAAAAATGAAAAATTAGAAGAAAATATGAAATATCTCTTAGGATAAACAATTGACTTGGAAAATAGATCTAGGAGAGACAATCTAAGGATTATTGGACTTCCTGAAAGCCATGATGAAAAAAAGAATCTATCTTCCAGGAAATCCTGAAAGAAAACTGCCCTGAGATTGTAGATAAACTACTGAAGATATTTCACTTCAAGAGTGATGGAAAGGAAACAAAATATTACAGCGAAATAAAATATTACATGAATGGATTACAAATGGCAATATACCTGTGAGAACAACTCCCTATCTCGTAACAACTGCTGGAAATCTGTTTTACAAAAATTGGAGTGGCCCAATATTTTTTACTATACAATAAACGCAAAATGATGACATTACCTGATTATTCAAGTTTAGGCCATAAAATAATTAAAGGAATAGAATACTTTTCACAATTTTGACTAGGGGAGAACTAACTAAAAAAAGATTGCAGAAGATGAAAATAAAATTTCAATTTGAAAGTGAAAAATTTTACATAAACAAAATTCATGCAACTAACATAAGGGAAGCGGGAAATGGGAGGAAAAGCTTTGTATAATATTATTTCTGCTAAGAGTCTGATATCCAAGATATATAGGGAATTAGTACAAAGAGCAAGAGACATATGCCAATGATTGTAGTAATTAAATGGTTTATGAACAGTTTTTATTAAAACAGTTGTTAACTATTAATGAACTAAAGATTGTTCCAAATCCTTAATATGAAGAAAAAGATAAAATCAAAAACTCTCACCACCTTTCTAATTAAATAGCATTGAGATTGCATGACATGGTCCTTTCTAGCTCAAAGTCTGTGAGTTCAAATCCTGCCTCAGACATGGAAAAATCACTTAACCCTGTTAACTCACAGTTCATCATCTATAAAACAAGCTCCAGAAGGAAATGGCAAATCACTCTATTATCTTTTCATGACCCTATTTGGGATTTTCTTGGGAAAGCTGACATGAAACAGCTGAAGAACAATAAGAATCGTCATCTTACACCAAAGAGTATAGTATATATAACAAAAGATAGCATTGATCTAAGAGACTGGGGAAAAGAAAGGTGCAATGGGTATTTCAGCACAATTGTTTTCCCCTCCTTTCCCCACCTCCCTGCCATTGTTACAAGGGATATCTTATTGAAAAGTCACAGATCCGAGAACTTAAGCCAAGTAAACACAAAAGGTATCAAAAACTATTTGAAATCAAACCCAAAGAAAACAAAAAATGAAAATATACATACTCTTCTTTGTCCACCTTTTCTCGGAGCTTCTTTAACTGTTTATTTTGGTTAAAAACCAGGTTGTTCATGATATTCTCAAAGTATTCTTCCTCTTTGAAATTCAGCTAAATAAATTACAGAAAAAAAAATTCCTTTTGGTTAGAAATACAATAGTATCAAGTCCTACATGCATCTCTTCTATGAAAGAAGGATGAATTCCCAATAAACTTATTAAATTCCTATATAAGATGATGAAGGTAGAAATTTGTCTTATCCAAGTCACACAGAGGCCACACATTTTTTATATTTGAATGAATGACAGAATAAGAGAAGAAGTACTATATGCCAGACACTCCTCTAAATACTGTGGATACACATGTAATCAAGCAGGATCTTGAAGATCCTATCTTCTCAGAATTTATGTTCTAATAAGGAAGACAATTTATCTTGGGGGAGAGTAGTGACAAGGAAAGCACATTTCCTAAAGAAAAGGCAGAGAAAAGATTGCTGAGAATAATGGGCAGTTGGTTGAGATTCATTAAATGTAGAATTACATAATTAGTTAATTGTACACAAATATCAGAGAAATGATACTGTGCCATGATTTTTCTTTCCATTTTTGAATGGTGGGAGTGTAGTTCATACATTATGTCTTATGTGTGGGTCAAACTTGCATTTCAAGGTAGACTAGTTTGTCTTCAAACTCATGCATCCTGCTAACAGTTGAAATGTGATTCAACTCAGCTGAAATATCATTTTGGAAAAAAACAAAAACTTGACTATGCTGATGCAGAGATCTTTTAAATCAGTGAGAACTAAACAATGATCCCTATGAGGAGATATCTATCTATGAGATGTTCAAAATAGCAAACATGGCTTTGAAAAATTCTTAGAAGCAGAGGTTCAGAGACCTGACATCAATGAAAGCACAAAGACACAAGTCTATCTCAGTAGGACATAGTTCATCTTGCCTGCAAATTCTAACTTTGAATGCATTTTTTACATTTATGCAAATTATTTCTATCCAGTGTTAAAAAAAAAAATCCATCTTGAATGTGGCTTTTGTCAATAAAGAGATGATTCAGGGCAGCAATTACAACAGACTTGGGATGGAGAGAGCCATCTGCATCCAGAGAGGACTATGAAGACTGAATGTGGATCACAACAAAACCATTTACATCTTTTTTGTTGTTGTTTGCTTGTGTGTTTTTTTATCATTCCCCCCCTTTTTTGATGAATTTTCTTGTGCAGCATGATAAATATGGAAATATGTATAGAAGAGTTGCATGTGTTTAACCTATATTGCTATATTACTTGCTGTCTAGGAGCAGAAGTGGAAGGAAGGGAAGGAAAAAAATTTGGAACAAGCTTTTGCAAAGGTGAATGTTGAAAACTGCCTTTGCATGTATTTTGAAAATAAAAAGCTATTTTTTTTAAAAAGCATATTTGACTGAAGAAAAGAAAATGACTCACTCTCTTTGGTTCCCTGGTGCATAGAAAATGTATTTCTTTGTGTCATCTAGCTAATGAAATTATGTATTGCACTGTTCAATTTAGTGCCTTAGTGGAAGATATTTAACAAACTGGACAATTCACCAAAACAAAGCAAAACAAACACAAAAAACAAAAACAAAACACCATCCATCTCCAACTCAAGCTTTAAATACGCATTATCATCATAGAACATTCAAATTAATTCCATGTTTCAGTGTGTTATGTAGGATATGGAAAGCTGCTTTAAAATGCTAAGTTTTGCAGTGTGCATTTATTTATTTTCAAAATAATGGTACTGTCCTTGATATGTACAGTGATGTCAAAGTGTGCTTTGAATTCTTTATGCTTTAAAGTTCTCTCCATTGATTTGGGTTTTGGCTCAAACAAATGGTTCTAGAATTTCCTTATTCTGTTCTCCCTTCATCCCAATTTGAAAACTGCCATGATTCTGCAACCCCCACTTCCCATGCCATCTGTCCACCAAAAAACAAGCCAGAACCAATACATTTACAAGAAAATATCTGTCTTTCATGGTGGGCAAATGATTTTTCCTACTGTGACCAATTTAAAAGCTATAAATACAGTCTCTTAATTATATTTGAGAGACTTGGGGATTTGCCTTTGTTTATCAGCAATGATACTTAGCAATAATAACCTTTAATTGTTTCTGAAAGACTGCATCAAGTCTAAGCAAAAAATAGATGAAGGATCTAATATTCTCATTTACATGGAATAGATCATTTTTGATATACCCTATTAAGCAACTTCCTTTCTGTAAAATATATTTTTTCTTGTTGCTCAATCATATCTGACTCTTCATGATCCCATTTAAGGTTTTCTTGGCCAGGATACCAAAGTAGTTTGACATTTTCTTTTACAGCTCATTTTCCAGATGAGGAAACTGAGGCAAATAGGATAAAGTGATTTGCCCAGGCGCACATAGTAAGCATCTGAAATTGGATTTTAATTCAGTTCTTCCTGACTATTGTATCACCATTTTGGACTAAGAGATCTGATCTTTGTCTTTCTTTTATACTCTCTTGTTAAATTAGGCATCAAACATGCAAATGAGAGAGGGGAAGGAAAAAGAGAGGAGAAAGAGGAAAGAGAAGAAGGGAGGGAAGGAGAAAAAGAAAGGAAAACTTTCTTAGATTATAAGACCATAAGCTTCTTGTGGGCAGGAATGTTTTCATTCTTTATCTTTGTACACACCAATTCTTTGTATAGTTTCATGCATTTAACAAATGATTGTTGAATTGAAATGTTTTGGAAAAGCTAAGCAAGATCAAATTTTGTGCTTCAATTAACAAGCATTGATTGAATTTTTTTTCTCATCCAAAAAAAAAAAAAAAAATCACTGACCAGGTACATATTTTTAGCTAATTAAGTGGAAGCTTTCAGAGCAGCTCAATTTCACATTTTAATGTTTTCACCCTAGAATTGGCAATTCTACTCAAAAACAAATAGAACCCCATTCTGGATGGCTTGCTCCCTCATTTTGAAATTTAGTGTTGTGGAAGAAAGGAAGTAGTCTACATATCTGTCTATATTATCTGAAACTGGGTAAATTTCCTGGGGGAAATTTCAGTAGGTGGGAGGGGACATTGTGTGTGTGGGTGAGAGAGAGAAATAGACAGAGAGACACAGAGAGACAGAGAGAGATGGGATGTTTGCAGAACAGGAAATGTAGTATTTTTAATTGTTAAGTTTTATAAGCTGATATTAGAAATATGAAAGAAAAGATGGGGAAGGAAGGGATCCTAAAGTACTTAGGCATAGAGAGCCATACATGGTGCAAAAGTCCCTCTTCCTGATCTGGAACCTCTTGATTCTTTTCAAATCCCCTTCTCTTTCTCAGACTATCCTTCAGTTACTGATCTGCTTAGACATTTAAAACACAACTGGGGCTAGAACCCTTACCTGTTGAATTCCAACCTGAAGCAATGCTGAAAATCTTATGGACAGTTTTCAACTTGGTAACATAAATTTCAAAAATGAGTTCTGGTGATTGTGGATTAATTTTCTTTTCATGTTACGTTCAGCCCTAGTTGAGCTCTTCATCCCTCTCTGCCCTCCCTGTCTATATAATCTAAGACAATATAAACTTAGAGAATGATGTTGTTCCATTCATGTCCAATTCTTCATGCCCCATTTGGGCATGTTGTAACACATGCCCAAATTTGTTAGCAAAGATGCTTGCTTTCTTTCTTCTCCAGTAGATCGGAGGAGATGCTTACTAAATATTTATTGACTTGAATTAAATGTTTTTTAGAAAAAGCCATTAAATAGACCTGTGATTTCATTGGTCTAGGGAGAGTCAGTGAGAAAACTCCCACTGTCAGTCACCTAACATTTGCCTGGCACCCTGGGAAGTTGGAGAACCAGAGTGATAAAAGTCAATTCATTGAGGGCAGGAAGAATAATATATAACTACAGCATAATTCATATGATTCCAATATTCATCACAATCCTGCAGTAAATATAGTTCAACCAATCCTGAGAATTGTTTTCCCCTTTTCCTTACAGACTTACCTCATTGTACTCTTTATTCAATTTCTCATCATTTTGCATAATGTCATCAGGGTAGCCGATCCTTTCTTTAATTGCCATGGCCTATAAAAATAAGAAGATTGAATTTGAAAATTGACAAATCTGAAATAAAATTCACAATTTCATAAGGAAACTTCTGAGTTTTCATTTACCAAAAAAAACCCTAAATAATGAAAAGCAAACACTAAAAACAAACAAACAAACACCTCTTGGATACCTATGTGCTCTCAAGGAAGAAGTTCTCTTTTCAGGGTATACTGAAAAATCCCATTTTCAAAAATTCAAAGGGTGCTAAAAACAAGGCTGGAGCTTAATTTTTACAAGATCTTTTCTCATTTGGCACAACTTTCCCATGGAACTTTGAAATGAAAATTGACAAGACACCACTGCTTATATGTGTTTGAGTTTTAAGAAATTGCTTTTCTAAAGAAAGGTTCTTGCTTACATGTTATGTGAAGGCTGAGAGCGTGGGCTGCCACTCTAGCTGCCTGTAATCATCTTTCCACTACATTAATCTGGTTGAGAAAACAAAATGTTTTGCAAGCTTAGGGCAGATGTTCTCGGTGCAATGTTAGGGCTCCATATCAACTTCCCAGTTTTATATAATCAATCCAGTTATTTTTCAAGACAATCACTATAGATTATAGGGGCCCTTCTAGGTCAAGGGAATAACCTTTTTTTTATGGAAAAGATGAATGTATGTTTGCTGGGTCACCTTGCCTATTTATTAAATAGATGTTATTCCTATGCTCCCTTTCATTGACAGGTCATTGCTCTCTAATGGGAAAACTTCAATGAACATTTATCTACAAGAGGAATTAATTCTGCAAAGAAATTTTATCATGTAAATAGGGCTATTTATTTGCACTTTGCAGCTTTGTAATTAATTCTCTTTGTTTCATTTGATTGCATATAATGTGGCTACACAACAATTATAGAAACTTCAGTCCTAAAATCAACAAAGTGCATCAAGGTAACATTGCAGGAAAGTGTTACAACATGACAACGCTGGGAAGTAGGTTTTCCTTTTCTTTGAATGGAAGAGTGTAAATTTATACAAGGTCTGGAGGATAGAATGTTACTTTCACTCAGCAGATTTGCCCCTAGATCAAATTGTGGGGAGCACACAGACTTTGCATAGAGAGGTGAATACAATAGCAGGTGGGATGAGGAATATTACTTTCTGGGAAACTGAGCAATTCCAAGTGATAGGATGGGGAAGATCAACATTGGATAAAATGTTGACAAGCATTGCTGTTGCCTGGCTTACAGGAACTATAGGGAACTTTTTGATACAATCATGGGCTCACCTTCCATTAAGACCCTTGTAAGGATCTCAATTCTTGATTGTCTTTCTCTAGGATAGCTATTACAAACTATTATTTGTGGCTATCCAAGGTATAGTATGCCATTATCAAATCAACAAGTGGAGAAAAGAAATGGCAAACCACTCTAGTATCTTTGCCAAGAAAATCCAAAATGGGATTATTAAGAGTTGGACATGATTGAAAAACGACTAAACAACCAAATGTAGCAGGCACTGTGCTAAGTGCTGATGATACAAAGAATGACAAAAGGACTATCTGTCTTTAGGGAGTTTGTATTCTGTTGGGACAGACTGCTAGAAAATAAGTTGATCACTTAAATTTCCTGGACCTGTTTACTCATCCGTGGAATAACTAAGCTGTATATACCTATGTGCCTGTGATCCCTTGAGGGATTAGTCCTCCATCCACTATACCAGGTTGTCTCTATAGACAGTATATACACGATAGTAATAACAATAGTTACAATAATGCCAGAAAGAGCTGATGTGTACCATATTTTAAATTTTGAGGAGCAGTTTGCTCACAATTCTTGAGGTAGGTGATGATAAACCCATTTTACAGATGAAGAAACTGAGGGTCAGATATGGTTCTTCCCAGTGGTTCAGTGATCCATGGCAATCCCAATAAACTTTGGATGGAAAACACCATCCACCACCAGAGACGACTATGGAGACTAAGTCAACACATGCTATATTCACTTTTTCCCATTTTTTCCCCTCTTGCGGTTTTTCCCTTTTGAGTTTCCTTTTTCCAACATTACTCATAAGGAAATGTTAAAAAAAACAAATATGAAGATACATAATTTGTTTTACATATAACTAGGGAAAATATTTTTAAAAAAAAAAAATAACTGCAGACAACTAAAAAAAGAGCTGCCCCGAGTCGGTCAATGAAGTGATTTATAACCAGGCATTTCATTTTTTTTTAACTAGAAAGTAATATTCCTTTGCTAAGACATAACACAAAGCTCATTGACACATGGCTTTCCACTCTCTCCTTGGAGTTTTGCACTCCACTTGGGGATCAACATAAACTCCTGAAGCTGTGGGTATGGGTATGGGTTGAAGTTATTAGAGTGGTTGCAAGAAACCAAAATAATTGGGCCTTTCCTATCTCTTCCTTACACTGAATAGAAACAATCACATGAGAAGTTTAAACATGAACACTTGGAGTGGAATATGATTGCAAAATGGTTTCAAGGACAAAAATTACCAAAATCTACGAGGCCCCTAGAAAAATGACTATCAAAAATGTGTATCCACAGGCTACCATTTGCAGGAATGCTGATTTTTCATGCTCTGATCCTTGATTGTGATGCTTTTCTTGCTTTATACATACCCTGCCCCTCCCCACATGGACATTTCCTCCTTTGGTGGGAAAACCCTTATTTTGTTTTTACCTTATCTTCTGCTTTCTTCTTAGTCTCAGCATCCATCCAAGGGAGATCATCTAAAGTCTTAATGAAAACTTCTCGTATCTGTGCAATAAGATCTTCCACCTAAAACAAACCAAAAGCAAGACAGCAAAAAAGAGGGTCAGTTCATTCTTTAAAGAGCTTCTTAGCAATAATGCATTGTTGGTGGAGTTGTGAAATGATCCAACGACTCTGGAGAGCAATTTAGAACTGTGCCCAAAGGGCTATCAAACAATACATACTCTTTAATCCCACAGTGTCTCTATTGGGTCTGTATCCCAAAGAGGTCATAAAAGAGGGAAAGTACCCACATGTGCAAAAATGGTTATAGCAGCTCTCTTTGTGGTAGCAAAGAAATGAAAAAGAAGTAGATGCTCTGTATTAGATTACCTGTCATCTAGGGGTGGGGGGTGGGGGGAAGGAGGGGAAAAGCTTGGGAAAAAAAAAGTTTTTGCAAAGGTCAATGTAGAAAAATCACTCATATGTTTTGTAAATAAAAAGCTTTATTTAAAAAAAAGAAGAAGTAGATGCTCACCAATTGGGCAATGGTTGAATAATTTATGGTATATCAAAATAATGGAATATTATTGTGTTAAAAGAAATAATGAGCAGGCTGAGTTTAGAAATGTCTGGAAATATTTACATGAAATCATGCCAAGTGAAACAAGCAGAACCAGGAAAACATTGAACACAGCAATAGCAAGATTGTACAAAGATCAATTATGATAGATTTGGCTCTTCTCAGTGGTTCAGTGATCCAAGGCAATTCCAATACTTTGCATGGAAAACATCATCCACCTCCAGAGAGAACTATGGAGACTGAATCAACACATGCTATATTCACTTTTTCCCATTTTTTTTTCTTTTGCAATTTCTCCCTTTTGTTCTGACTTTTCTCTCCCAACATAAGGAAATGTTAAAACAAAGAAACAAATATGAATATACATGTATAACTAAAAAAATGTTTTTTTACACATAACTAAAGAAAATAAAAATTAAAAAAAGAGCCTCCCAGGTTCCCAGAGTCAGAAGTTCAGTGGGATATAAAGTAACTGAGAACAGCAGAATTATTTCATCTAAAGAAAATGAAAATCTCCATTGGTGAGGCAATTTAATACAGTTGCTACTAGCACCATGGTAGATGCCCAGAAATTAAAAATGTGCTTAGAATAGGGATATCAGGGCTCTTTTCAGTTCTGGGAATGATACTGTGATTCACACTTTTTTGGTTTTCTCTTTTCTGCTGAAGTAGGGGCCCAGATCTGTGATTTCATCAGCATTAGTATAGGGAATACCCTAAACACTTATGACTGTGTCACAGAAAATGCTTCAAAACAAACAGGAATATCTGCTAAGTACCGCTTGTGGGCAAGTAACTGAATCACTCTGGACCTCAAGTGGACAAAATGAAGTCTCAGGTCACTTCTAGCTCCAAATCTACTATCCTGTGAGCCAAAGTCTAAATGTGCTACAAAAGTCTAAATAATCCTTAGAAAATCGCAAACATTTTTGTGGCAGCAAGAAAGGCTGTTACTGAGTCCTCTCCAATGTGATACAAGATTCTTGAAGTTGGAAGAAAAGGGGGGAAATCAGTTTTAAAAATGCACCAGTCATGAGGTGTTGTTGTTCAGTCTTTTCAGGAGTGATGGATTCTTTGTGATCCCTTTTGGGGCTTGCCATTTCCTTTTCCAGCTCATTTTATAGATGAGAAAGCTGAGATAAACAGGCTTACATGCTTTGCCCATGGTCATAGAGTTAGCAAATGTTGGAAGCCACAATTGAACTTAGGTCTTCCTTGCCTAGCACTTTATCCTCTCTGCTACTTAATTGGACAAAATTAAAGTACAACCAATTTGGAGCATAAATTACCAATAAGTTTGTTAGATATGTTTATCACACTTTAAATATCTACCCTTCCCCTTTTTTTAATCTTGTAATTAGTCTAGAAGTCTTTTCTCCATAGAGGGAATGAAAGCCTCTGATAAACATGTTAACATATTTCAGAGAATGCAAAAATTCTACAATATAACCTTGTACCATATCTTACATCACAAAAACTTTACAGAGTTAAAATGAGATCTATATTAATTTAAACCTATAGGCTAGATTCTTTGTCAAAGTCATACTTAATACCCCAAGTAATAAAGTGTGATTTTATGATGAAGAATGAAGGAATATGTATCAAAATCCTTGAAAATTAATGTCAAATCATGTAAAAGAAATGAAGACAAAAGACACATTGTATATTCAAAATGTTTTGATAAGACATACTAACTTTAAGGTTTATTGTAAAATATTGATATTCAACTCATTAGCTTACATTAGTTAAAATATATATTTATTATTGCTTTTAAAAAAAAAATTGTCCCAAGTAATTGACATACTTCTTTATGCAGATAGAATCTTAGGGTAACTGGGTCTACTTTGATTTAGCCTGGAAGATACTTTAATTGAGACATAATGATGGACTCTGAGAGGCTGCCAGGTTCCTAAAAACCCCAGAGATTTGCTATGGTGACTGCATTCCTTTGGTTGTGTATTTCTTAAAACATTGCCAACCCAAAAGTTGTAAAGACATGACCACAAGAGACTGAAATGCTTTCCAGAAATACTATTCATCTATTTTTTCTTCATGTAATTAATGACTTCTGATATGTATTTCATGTTTTAAATGCTTTGGGAAATCATTAGGAATTGAAAAAATCAAGTTATTTGGAGTTTTTGTTGATTGGAGGGGAGAACATAGTAATGATGAGATTTATAGGGAGAGCAAAGCAAAAAATTACAGACTTCATGTTCTATAAATTTCTGCTGATTTATATTGCTAAATGCAAATAAATACCAGTTAATTGTGCCAAAAACATTACCTTGTGTTTGCTGTTGCCAGCAAATGCTTCTCCAACGTAAAGTCGTCCAACAGCATTTTCCATGTTCCCATTGACATAATTAGCACAACGTCTCCAAACGGCTGTTTCAGATGTTGTGCCATAAAGAGCCTATTGAGGGGAAATACAAAATAGAATTTGTGATGATTTCTCCAGGAGTCTAGGGTTTCAACTGAAAGTGTCATGGAATTCTATGCTATCAAAAATCACTAAACTGTCCGAGAAAACTCAGAAAAAGTCTTATTCAGAGACTTCACTAATACACTAATACAGGGGAAAATATCATTCAATTATTTACCTATAGGACACTTTAAATAATCTGGACCATTGTTAAAATGTCTCCTTACAACCTTATGATATGTGTTAATATTTGTTTCAGAACTGATGTAGAAAAAAAATACTGCATCATCTTCTGTGTTGTCAATATAAATGAGAATGAATGTCCAACAGATGTACATACATTATTCCATCTGTGAGAAGGGTAAATTTCAAATAAATCTCCCATAAACAGAAAATAATTCTGGTTTTTAAATATTTCAATCTCGCTTCTCATAGAAGCGTGATATAGGTGTCCATTCAAAGATCAACAAAGTGATTTCATTAAGTACGACAAACTGGAATCTCCATGGCATTTAGCCAACAGCTGAATGCTAAACAGTCCAGTTAACAAAATGGTTATACCTCCTTACAGAACATCATTTTCCCTATGGCACACTATGAATGATTATTGTTTAAAATATGACTTAAGATACACCTTTTAGATTTTCTTTAGGCATAAATGATCGTGTTAGGTTTTCCAGCACTAGATAAAATTTTGGACTAGAATCCAGGAATTGAAATCTTTCCTCAGATACTTACTAACTATAACTGGAGAAATCACTGAGTTTCCTCATTTGTAATATAGTGATGATAATGGCATCAACTCATAGTTATTATGATAATCAAATGAGAGAATACCTGTAAAGCATTTTGAAACTTTCAACCACTGTATGATCCTACTGGTTATTATTACGTAGATATCTGTAAAGGACTTTTTATTAGAAAACACGTATCCCACATTTACCATGATCTCAAAAAGCTCTAGCACTGACACTCTAGTATGCTATGGTAAGAGCCCTGAATTTAGAGTTAGAAGATCTGTGTTTCAATGCCATCTTTGTTACCTAATACCCCTATGACTTTGGGCTAATCATTTCACAGAGGCAGCATAATATAATGGATTGACCATCTGTTTTGAAAACACAAAACCTTGGTTACCTGCCATCCTTAGTGAATTATTTAAACTACCTGGCCCTTCCTATCCTTATCTAGAAACCAAAGATGCTGGTTCATCTCTAGACCTGGGACCCTATGAATTTACAGACCCCATCTGAAAAATGAGAGGGTTGGTCTAGAATTAGGGTTCTGAACATTTTGTCATATACCCCTTTGACCCTCTAGAAAATCCTATGGGCCCCTTCTCAGAATAATTATTTAAATACATAAAATAAAATATATAAAGGAAACATTTTGAGGTTGACAGATCCCAGATTAAGAATCTCTGCTGTACACGATGACTAAGGCTGCCTCTAACTCTGCATCTGATGAGACTATATAATATGATCAAATGTCTCTAAATTATCTTTACATTACATATTCTTGATATGGAAGTCAATTATGGTGTTGATTACAATTTTAGCAGTGATGCTAATCAAGTTGCCATTTTCTTATAAAGAAACTTCCTGTAGATGATTGAATGCCAACAAAAAGCTTTATAGCTAGCACCTTGGACAGCACCTGGCACAGAACAGACACTTATAAATTCCTTTGCATTCAGTGCCTTCCCTCACTTCAGGCCATGTAGGATGACTACTCTCAGAGCAGCAAGATTATTTTTTTTTTTCCAGGCTAGATGGCTACTAGCACTTGGCATTTTCCCTATTGCCAAGTTCACCACATTCACATGGTGGACACAGCAAGGTCCCCAACTTTGGATCTCTTTAAGCTTAAGTCTTAAGAAGAGAGAGATTTTTTCTTCACCTTCCGGAAAGCATTTCTTGACTCCTTGTAGGTTCGGCTGAGGCTGCTTACGAGATCCATAATGAGCCGCCAGGACATAAAATTTTGAAGATCTCTGTATAAAAAAACACCACCACCCAGCAACAAGAAAGATGAGGCTGCAAGGCTTCTAGAAAGCATAGTGACATTAAAGTGTGAGTCATGAAAGGACAGGAGGGCACCTACCTGGGAGAATATTTGGTAAGAATCAACTTAAGTTTGGTTAAATATTCGGGAGCATACACAATCACAGCTTCCTCATTTGCAACATTAATTTTCACAGTTGACATGATTTCATTTGTGTAATTTGCCCAGTTGAATGGCTAGAAAAAAACAGGTGTCACGTGTTTAATAATCTGTCAATTTTACTACATGGTCCCAAGAGTCTAGTATGAAACAGAAGGGTGAAATATAGAGGCTAGTTTTGTTATTAGAAGACTAAACCCAAACTATCATGATTCTTAGCACTTTTTTTTTATTCACTCAATCATCATTTCTTAGGTATCTACCAGGCACCAAGCATTATGCTAGGCACTGAATTAAAAATAAGTCTAACAGATCCTGCTTTCAAATGGTATACAATCTATATTAGAGGAATCAATACATACATACATGTGTTTGTATGTATGTGTGTATACATATATATGTATGTATGAATGTATATGCAATGCAGATAGAAGGCAACTTAGGGATTAAGCACAATTGCCTATAGCTGGGATTATTGAATGCTGTATCTAGAAGGGGAAGAAGGAAATGAGGCTTGAAAGAAACCAGGGGTTCTGGAAAGCTAAGGTGAGGAGGCAAGAGATTTCAGGCACGGTAATATTCCCACCTTTGCCAGGGCAATGGCACACAGACAAGATATAGAGAAGCATATAGGAAAGATAATTTGGGTGAATTATTATATTATTTATGAAGGTGGACAATGTATAATAAGGCTGACTGAGCAGTTGTAGGCCAGGTTATAAAAGACTTCAAATGCAAAACAAAATGCTTTATTTGACAGCAGAGATAATGGGGAACCATTTTGGTTTATTAAGAAGGTAAGTAACATGGTGAGAGATGAAGAAAATCACTTTGGCAGGTAATTGGAAGATAGATTGGCATGGGGAAGAGATTTGAGGCAGTGTGACTAACTAGAAGGCAACTGCAATAGTGTAAGGAGGAGATGAGGAGGACCTGATAGCTACATGAGTATGAAGGAGAAGAGATGTGGAAGAGATATTGTAGAAACAGAGAAAGGAATCGGCAGTGGATAGTGGGATGAGAAGAATAAGGAGAAAATGACAGTTAGGATACAAAGTCAACTGATTAGGAGCAAATAGTGCCTTTTACAGAAATAATAAGGTTCCAAAGAAGGAAGGGTTTTTTTTAATTAGAGACAATGATTTTTTCTTTTGGTCATGTGGCATGAGATGCTCATGGGATAGAGAGTCTGAAATGTCTACTTAGTAGTTGGTTATACCATGAGAAAGTCTAGGACTGGATATATCTATCATTACAGGAACAAAGAAATTGTGGGTTTGAAATGATTCCTAGATTATATCATATTCAAATATTTGGGTCCATTTTGTATATACATGTTGTCCTTTCCTGCCTGAGGAAGAGGCAAGTACCGCAAGGACAAGGACCTAAACATTGTTGTCTTTGGGTCTTCAGAGCCTGGGACAATACTAGGTACACAGTAGGCATTTAATAAATACATTGGTGATTGGATGAGGGTTTGTATGATTGGATAGGATTTCAGTGGCCAACTAGTCCAATTCACAAATGAAAAAACATCACCTTTACAACATATGAAACAAGAGGCCATTCAACCTTTATTCACTACTTCCCAAGACATCTCCTAAAACATTAGGATGCTTATAATCATTAAAAAGATTTTCTGTATATCATGCATCTTTTTTTTCCTGCATATCATCTGTATACCATGCATCATTTTTCCCCCTGTATATCATTCAGCTTTTTTGTTGTTGTTGTTGTTGTAACTTTTACCCATTTTTCCTATCTTTTCTGTAGAACCAATTGGAATAAATCAATGCTCATTTCATATCACAGCTCTCCAAATTCTTAAAAAAATTGTCAAGCTTCCGTCCAACCCTAAGCTCCTCCATTTCTCCCCAAGGTACCTATCCCATGTTGTATTAGCCCATCCTTAAATGGCATAGACTTGAAGCCCTTAATTATTCTGAACCCTTTCTCCTGCATCCGCTGATTATCAAGATCCTTCTAAAATATAGATCCCAGAACTAATAGTTTTTTTTTTTTAATCACATTTTGTGAGATTGAAAATGAGGCTTGTGAATACAAATTTTGACAGGAAAGCAAATTAAGAGACTACTTTGTTATTATTGTTATATGGTAGAGAATCCTCAAAAAGAACTTTGTCTGAAAATCAACTCTTGGTAGCTAGTTTGTATCAAAAGCAAAACCCCTTTTAAAACAAAACAAAACAAAGAAAAAAGAAAACCTATGGATGATTTTAAGGTTTAATGAAATGGACTGAGATTTTCTATAAAAATGCTTCTACTTAAAAAAACAGGTACTTATGACTAAGTTCATCTAATAAAAAATGTATTTTTAGGTCTAATCTGTTTCAAAACCAAAAGGAAATGAGATCTTAATTTTACACCAGAAAAATAAATCATTTCATGAATATAATTACACACAAAGGCAATTCAAAGAAAGTGAATATGAAAAATATACACATGCACACTTATAGCACACAAACATGCATATATATACATATATTACAAGTAGATTTAATTCAATGTTATACCGGTTGTGATACTTTCTAAGAATCTAAACTCAGTGCCATACTTATCAATTGTTTTCTAGGGCCTTAATGAAGAACACTGGTTACTCATTCAGAAGAAGTTGTGAAGTTGGCCAACAGCTTGGTTGGTGAAAAGCTTGGTTAAGCTTCAGGATTAGAGTTCACTTAAGAAGTGGGTAAAAGTTTCAAGGTGAGGCTCACTTTTGTTAAGTGGTTCAGATCCTCTACTCACTTAAGATTTATTATTATTATTCAACCCAATAGCCTACTGATGAAAATCTGAGAAGGTTTGGGTTGAAATTCTGCCTACCTCCAGTCCCAGCTAAGAGGTAGATGAGACAAAACATAAAAAGTTCCTGGCAAATCTTATTATGTGGGCTATTATTATTATTCATGTCACTTAACTTCTTTTGAACCTCAGTTTCCTCATTTGTAAAATGGGGGTAATAACACTGATGACTCCCTTTCTTGTAATGCTTTGAATATCAGAGGAGATTTTCTCCTCTATGGCAAGTGCTTTGAGCTGTGTATGGAAGCTAGATTAGTGAGTTAGATTAAACCAAGCAAGTAAACCCCTATATATGGATCACTTCTAAGCTAGCAGATGAAAACAGCTATCAAAAGTTGAGCCTTCTTTGCGGCTTTTTGTGGGAGCTGCTTAAATTCCTGATGCTGAGGAATCATTGTCAATGTTTTAAAGAAGTAACTGGAACAAATGGCTATCCTCCAGAAAAAGAGACAGGGGATAATTAGACATGGAGACACAGCTTCCAATTAAGGGATAAGTGTCTGTGGACTTTTCAGCAGTGGAATCTGAGATGCTGACTAGCTAACTCCTCCCTGCTGGCCACTTTTTCTTTTTCTTCACCCTTTCTTCTACGGGATGAGGACCAGATCTGTGATTTCATTAATGATTCACTCCCTTTAGCAACACAGGTCAGCATGATCTCTGCAAGGTACACTACTAAAGAGTAATTGGGGGATACCAGATTGTTGAAGTGACTTTTCCAGAGAGCTAAGATACTGGGCATTTAAAATGACTTAGACATGGGACACACATCCCATGTCCAAGTGCAATTCAGGTGCAGGAGCTCAGTTTTTTCCAGCTCTGGGGCTAGTCATCATTCAACTTAATCATGTGGCCTCTCATTTCTCCTTACTTTCAATTTGTAGACAATATAGTCTATTTTTTTTTAATATTATACTCATATATTTAGAACTGGAAGAGATATTAGAGGACATCTAGTTCCACCCTAAAAATTTACATCTAAGGAAATTAAAGTCTAATATGGTAGAGTCCTAAGGATCTAAATAGCAGAGTTAGGGTTTCAGCCCAAGACCTTGGTCTACAGATGCACAATGTTGCCTCTCCTGAATATTCTACTCCTCTCCATTTCATTTTAACCCTTTTTTTTGTTAAAAGCTAAAGGCTGTGAGAAAGTGAGAGAGATTTCTAAGCCCAGATACAAAGGGGACATCTGAAAAGTCACCCCCAAACAGATAACATTCCATTCAAAGACCCATTAAAAAAAAGAAACCTATGTATATAACCTATACTTATCTACACGTGTCTAGTTTTATGATCACAAACTATATGAATTAATGACTAACATTAAATGTTAAAAGCCAAAAGAAAGTTTCTAAAAATTAAAAATGTACAGGGTTTGAAATTTGTTAAATTATTTTTTTTTAAAGACCTAAAAGGAGGCTGTTTAATTAATGTTATTAAGATACGAACATTTTATGTCTTGATACTGTTCTAGTGATCTGTATAAATGCATTTTGGGACCTATAGATGGTCAACTTGAATTTATCTTTGAAGGGTCGTACCACTGTACATTCAAGATTTAAATTTGCAAACACACTGTTCTATATGTAAGCCATTTTGCGTCAAAGTCTTTATTTTTTGTGTTTTTTGCTTTTTGCTGAGGCAATTGAGGTTAAGTGACTTGCCCAGGGTCACACAGCTAGAGAATGTTAAGTGTCTTAGACTGGATTTTTAACTCAGGTCCTCCTGACTTCAGGGCTGGTGCACTATCCACTGCACCACCTAGCTGTCCCACGTCAAATTCTTTATTAAAACTATTCCACGTTAAAAAAAATTGTTAAAAAAAAATTTGAAAAGAAGCAATACTCACCTGTCCATTGATCTCTAATGTAAAGTTGTTTTGGACCTGGCCTAGGGTCATCCTATTATAGAGGAGCATTGGGTCATTCCGATCTTCAGGTTTAGCTGTAGCCTATAGAAGTAATTGTAGAGAGTCATTTATAATTGAACAAGAGCTCCTTTTAGCACAGTGGCTCCTGTTTAACGATGTTGTGTCTTGTTTGTAACCTCCCTCTTGGATCATGATTTTATTAAATAAGTAGACATCAGCCTAAGAACTCTCATTTTAGTAGAATAGTTGACAATAATAATAATAAACAGGAAAATAAATATTGGCACAGATGAAATTTTGACCAACAATTAGCAAATTCATAATTTACTTTAGGTGTAAGAAAACTTAAGTGGATAAAACTTAAGTGGTCCATTGGATAAGAATGCTCAAGATTTGGCTTTAATGTCTATTTGTCTTAAGAGGTTCTTTGCTACATAGCCTTGTCTGCCAAACCTTGAGCACATTGCTAACTCTCTCTCCCTGGATCATGATTTGGGATCTCAGTCATTCCTCCAACAACTTCATATTATAATAGCCTTCTTAGACTCTTATGGCTTTCTTTATACATGTGTGTGTATGTGTGTATATATATACATGTATATATATACATATATATATATACACACATACACATACATATAAAGATATATATATATATACACATACACACACATATATAAAGATATATATATATATATACATACACACACACATATAAAGACATATATATATATATATATATATATATACACATACACACACATATAAAGATATATATATCTGCCTATCTGCCATTCATTAATCCCAAGTATACTCCATGTCCCACATAAAATAAAGTAATAAAAGGTATTAACTGTCAATAAAAATGTGTGATGTGCTATAAGCAGAGCAGGAAAAGGCACAAGTCAACAGCCAGGTCAAAATGAAAAACCTTGGAGGGCAATGATAGATTTCCTCCTTTAGTAATTCCCCTTGTTAACACCTAGTTCAGATTTATTGTCTCATATCTTGCCCCCCCCCCCAAATTCATTCTATGGTCTATCCATACTGGCTTTCTTTTTTGAATTTACTTATTTTTTGGCATTAAGGTTCAATCTCTCATTTCTGTGCCTTTCTTTAAGTGTCTCCCATGCCTGGAACGTTTCCCCTCTTGACCTCCATCTCAGAATCTTATATTTTTCTTCATGCCTCATCCTAAGAACTCCAACTGCTAGATTCCTTTCAAAATTGACTTGGATTTTCTTTTTATATGTTTTAAATGTACACATGTATATTATACTGTCTCCATTAGACTTTAAGGTCCTTAAGACCTGAACTGTTTAGCTTCTGTCTGTGTTTTTTTGCCTGATTCATTCTTGAATAAACTCATTTAGAACTGAGAATTGAGAAATTTCACTGGAAAAGTGCTTAAAAATAAGCCCTTCACATGGGAGGCATTTAGCCTTTATAATGAACTTAGCTCTTAGCTTAGGTAGTGATAATGTGATGAAAAGTCAGTGATAATATAATGAACGTAAGTAGTTATAAGAGTAAAAAAGCTCTGAGAGCCTGGTCTTGGAATGAAACTATTCTTGCACCTCCTCTTGGATTTTGCTGGCCATTTCAGCATCAGAGGTAGCAAATCAAGTAATAATCCGTCAATCAATAAATATTTATTAAATGCTTACCACGTGTCAAGCATTGTGGTAAGCTAATCTAATTGCTGTTCAACTCTAAATGTCCCTGAGGAAAATTTGGGTCAGGAAAAAAACTCTTGTGGCTTTTGGGGAAGCTAGACTATCTCCCAAATCTTTGCTTTCTAGGGCCCTTCTGCTATTGAGAGGGAGCAATGACCAGAGATAGAGTTGTTTAGAGGAATTGAGAGAGCTATAGCAAATCCTGGATTAAAACAGATGTGTTGCCCAATAAAGAACATGGAGTTGATTCAGGGATTCTGTGTCTGGGGAGAGCCTGGAGAAAGGGTGAACACCCTACAGTAATTCTTCCTGAAAAATCTGGATCTGAAAAGATCCCCATCCAAAGCTCAAGAACAGAATGAAACTGAACAATAAGGGTGTCCTTAAAATCAATTGTAATGCACTTATTTCCTTTATGCAAATGAAAGTCCCTAAGCAGAACCATTTCCTCATACTAAGATAAACCAAAGAGTCACAGCAGAATGGGATGCAAATAACCATTCTTCTCATCTTAAGGCTCCAGGGTTAAGCTACAACCAAGCACACAGACTGGCTCCATGAGGAAAGACCAGAAAGGGAAATGTTAATTCCAATATCTCCAGAAGTAGTGAATCCTGGTGGAAAGTGAACAGGGGTGGGAGTCAGGGGACCTTGGTTCAGACCCCCCTGCCTCTGCACTTATTACTTGTGACTTTGGCCAAGTGGTCTAACTTGATAGGTTGATCCTCTATCAAATAAAAGGGGTTAGACTCAAAAGTTATTTCATGTTTTTTGGTTTTCTCTTCCATAAAGTTTTATGTATTTAGTACAAAGTCACTGTTAGAACTGACCTTTGCTGTGATAATGAAATTCAACATTCAAGAAGTA
Organism: Myrmecobius fasciatus; assembly: GCA_023553655.1. Lineage (NCBI taxonomy): Eukaryota > Metazoa > Chordata > Mammalia > Dasyuromorphia > Myrmecobiidae > Myrmecobius > Myrmecobius fasciatus. The sequence goes on along the minus strand of JAJPUD010002679.1, from coordinate 34,901 downwards.
CCTTTAACATTCAAGGCTTCAGATGTAGGTTGTTCCCAGCTCCAAAGCCATGGTATTTATCCTTTAAAGAACATACATGTCTTAAAAAGCAGCAAAAAGATCATCCAATCACAGATTTCCACAGAGGTAGGAAGTCTTAAGGGCAATCAATTGCAACCTCCAGATTTTACAACTGAGGCCCACTGAGAGAAAATGGACTTGTCTAAAACTATATATACATTAAAAATCTAATCTGACCTCAGTACTACCTGATGCAAATTCAGGAGAGCTGCCATTCCAGGAGTCTCTTAGAGAAAGATTCTGATACTGAACTCAGATGTAATTTTTGTCTTATTTCAGGAAATCTTTGGGAGGGGGGGGAGTTATATAGGAGTTCTTAGTGACCAACTCCCCAAGGCTTTCTACAATCTGGCTCTAATTTGCTTCTCTTTCATATACTTTTATGTTCTAGCCATATTGGATTACACACGATTCCAGACCATTTCAGGTCTTCATACATTCGTGCAAGCCAATTCCCATCACAGGACATATTTACTCCTATTTTTTACACAGTATTACAGAGTCTGAAGGAGTATCCAGTATATTCCATATTCTTTTTCTCTCTCAATGTCATCTGCAATAAAAAAAAAGTGCCTTGTTTCCTTCTGGCTGAAAGTGAATTCTCCCTCTCCAAGATGAACAATGTGATAAGAAATAATCTCATTTACATCTATATCCACACCTTCCTCTTCTCCTCTCCTCCCCCTCCCCATTAGATAATAAGATTTTTAATGGAAAATCTTATTATCTCTGTATTCCTACCACAATACCTTCCATGTAAAAGGTACTTCATAAATGTTTGTTGAATTTAATTTAGTTATCACAGGAAAGGTCAGTCCCAATAGTGACTTTGTAATAAACACATAAAACTTTATGGAAGAGCAAAGCGGAAAAACATGAAGTAACTTCTGAATCCCTAGCAGATGCCCTCATTCCCAAGGGGGAATATATCTTTCCACTAATCCCTGTAATCATTAAGAAATATCCAGCATTACCAATATTGGGTTCATTTTTAAGCGCCTGTGCTGTCATTGCAGAAGCTAAACCTTCTAGGAAGAAAACAGCACAGTAAGGTTTTGAAAAGCCGTGGGATTCTTTCATTTTAAAGGCTGATTTTTCCATTACACAGCCCTGACTTCCTACCACTTAGCACAAAATTGGTCTTTTCACTGCCAAAACCAATCTTGAGTGGAGAAAGGCACAGAAATGGAGCTGAATGGTACTCAGCGGAATAGAGACAAGATACTTTACGTTGGCAATCTCTTTTTCCAGCTCCATGATTCGATTCATTTCCAAGGCAATTTGGGTATTGTTGATGGACAATCCTTTATCCTGGCGGATCAGTTTAGCCACAGAGATCATGAAATCCACGTATGCTATGCAGGCCTGTGGGGAAAAAACAATGGAAGGTTTTCTACATGTTGGTAGTAAAATGTTTAAGATTTTTATTTCTTCTTTTAATCAACTTTTACTTTTTTGTAACAGAAAAAAATAAAAACATGTTAGGTCAGAAAATTCCTTCATGGAGACTCCTTAAAAGAAATGAATCACAAAATATCAGAACATGTCAAATCATACCTTTAGAGAACACAATGAAGAAATAAAATACAACCTTTGTTTCTCCCTTCAAAAACTGGGAATAAGGACAATTTATTTAGCATAACATCCCTTAGGATGTATGGAAATTAAAATTAAAATCAAATGAGATTCATCCTTTTCTGCTTTGGTCCTGCACTCTTTCCACTAATAAGTGTCTCTCTAGTTTTTAGCATCCTTCAGTTTTCAGTTCAGTTGTCATCTCCCACTGATTCTCTTTCAAATATTAAAGTAGGTATGTTTCAATATTTTATTCACTGAATAAACAGTAGGTTCCTTTAAAATAGAGACAGCTTTTCTTTTCATCCCTGTGCTTTGCATATAGCAGAGTACTAATACATGCTGGGCTTGGAGTCAGGAGGATCTGAGTTCAAATGTGATCTCAGACACTTACTAGATGTATGACTAAGAACAAATCACTCAACCTTACTGTGGCAAGTCACTTAACCTGTTTGCCTCAATCCACTGAAGGAAATGGCAAACCACTCCAGTATCTTTGCTCAGAAAATCCCAAATAGAGTCACAAAGAGTGTTTAGTATGCAGTCATATTCAAATCCAATGATGTTATTATACACAACTGTTTTATTGAAGAGAATATTCTATCCTAAACATTTTGAGAAACCTTGACTCACCAAGTCTGTTCACTTGCATAGGCTTTTCTTATTCTTGAGCATAAGCAATGGCACTGAAATTGCCTCATGGACTAGAATGATCTGTCCCATATAGTCCCATATAGCTTGTAGGAAGCAAAGTGAAACTGGAGTACTTTTCTATCTGGACCCATAAAGTAAGGTTGTGTGAACACTTTTGGGGGGTTTGTTTTTTAAATAATATTTTTTTTATTTTCAAAATATATGCAAAGATAGTTTTCAACACTCATGCCTGCAATCTTGTATGTGAACTCTCAATAACAAAACTAAACCCTTTTAAATAGGTCTTTATTGGAATAGGTCCCTACCGGAAAACCTTTAGTATCACTGAGCCACATAGAGAAACTCTCTTGTTTTGTAGCACAGGCTCACAGAATGTAGAGTTAGAAGGGATCTGGAAGGTCACTGAGTCACAGAATCCATTGAGTTGGGGGTGAGCTCAAAAACTACCTAGTCAAATCCATAGTTGAACAAGGATTCCCCTAGGATCTATCTGGACGATGACTGGCTAGTCTGCTTGAAGATATCTAGGGAACTCAAATGAATTACCTGTCAAGGCAGCCTCTGTCCTATTTCTATACGGCTGTATCTTTTGCTTGACTGATCAGAATTTTAGATCTAAAACTATTCAATATTATTTATTTTAAACTTAAACCCTTAAATGCCCCCTTCTCCCCATTTCCAACATCAAGCCTCAACTTATCTCTTTGCAACATTCATGCTTTCTGTGTTCTTTAACTGTTCTTTGTTATCTCCTGACCAGAAGCTTAATAATGCTCATTGGCTGACCAAACTGATAAGATTTTCTGCTGCCCAACCCAAACATAGCCTTTTCAAATATTAAAGCCTTTAAAAAACTTTCCATCTTTTTTCTATCAGCTTTCCAGATCTCACCTCATCTCTCCTCCCTTTCATAACTAGATGTTTCAGCAAAAGGAATCTATACTGTTCTCACTCCCAATTCCCTTTTGAAGCCCTTCGAAGCTATCCTTAGCCACAAAGCTGATCTAGCTTCTGACTCTATGCCCACTTTGCGGAAATAATGCTCTTAAAAGTTACCAATCTCGTCTGGACTGCTTAATACAAAGACTTTTTCTCAGTCATTATTTGCTTTGTGGTGGCCACAGACAGTGATGGTCACAGCTTTTATCTGTCTCTTAACTGTAAGACTCATGAACTCTGAAGTTCCTTACTCTGACTTGAACCTTTGAACCTTCCATTATTCCCTTTGCCTGGTTCATCTTTACCATGACATTTTGTCCCTCTGCCCCTTCATTCTTCTTCAGTTCATCACACAAGCTATGGCTTCACTATCTTGATTCTACAGTTTTAGTTTCACTTTAAAATTGTCCTTCACCTGCCTCAACTTCTTGTCCTAACTCTATTCATGCCTTGTAAAGTCCAGTTCTAAGTTACTCCAATCATCTGCCTTCTCTGGACCCATCTGTGGTTGCTAAATACACCATACTAGTGTTAAATGATTCTATTAAAAGTTTATGCTATATAACCTGCCATACAATATTTCTTTTAGTTCTTCTCTAACTGACAACCTTGTTGTTCTCCAGTTATGGCTATTACAAACCTTCTCTTTCATTAAACCACTTATACCACTTTCTCCCCCTGCTCTTCAGTTTAAAGTCTCAACCAAGAGAAAGCCTCTTGCTTCCACATATATCAAAACAGTCAGACTCATTTAAATCATTCTTAGCATGGACTTTATGGTCCCCACAGGAATCATACATAAATTGCAGGGGGTTTATGAAATTATATGGGGACAAAAATTATTTTCACTAATATCTAGATGGAATTATTTTCTTCAATCATTTAAAGACATTATTCTAGTACTCAATTATCAAAGGGATCCATGATGCAAAAATAGACTAAAAACACCTATTTTTATACAAACAACCCTTCCCTATATCCTGTCATCCAATTCCTTTCTCTCTCCTTTTTCACTTCCAGAAAAGTCATCCATCTTCCTTGCCTCCAGTTCTTCTCCAACTTATTTCTCAAAACCTTACATTCTAGTTTCTAACTCTACCACTTAACTGAAATTGTTCCCTTTAGAGTAACTTCTTCCACTCTTATGATCACCCTATGCTATCTTTTAAGTGCTGCATCCAGAATCCTTTGCTCAGGCCTTTATCTTTTGTAACTTCCACAATATGACAGCAGGTATTGTTGACTACTTCCTGTACCTGGATATTTTCTCCTCACTGGATTTTTATGACACTTGTCTTCTCTTCCTTCTCTTCCTACTTGTGTGATTGCTTCCTTTAAGAAGACTCCCTTGCTGGATCATTGCCCATGTCCTACCCACCGGCATTTAGTTTTAATTTAGTTAAACAATTCAATAAAAAATTAAAGAGTGCCACATTTAATTTGCTTTAGAAAGCCAGTCCCAGACAGGGAAGAAGATAGGTGTTTTCAGAAACATGACACTGTTCATTTTTCACTATTAACAAAGCTTATGAAAAAGATATTTGTTCACCTCTTTATTCATATGAAGTGAAATGAGTGAAAGTTTGGTTTAAGGTCACTATGAATGTGACATTTTAATTTTTTATTGCATTGTTTAATTAGATTAATACTAAAACCAGTGGGGAGTAATGAAAGATTTTTCCCTACCAATTATAAGGTGAAGTAGAGAATACCTTGTTAATTTAGAATCTAAGAATTTCAGTTTAAAGTAAATAAGACTGAATATGTAAAATATAAAAATGTTTTATATAAAATTGTATCTTATTATATCTGAAATTCATTGATGGGTAATAACACTGTGTGATGATCAATTATGATTGACTTAGCTATAATTCCAAAAGACCCATGATGGAAAATGCTATCTACATCAAGAGAAAGAGTTATGGAGTCTGAATTCAGGCTATTGAAGCATACTATTTTCACTTTTTGCTTTTTTTTTTTTTTTTGGCTTTCCCTTTTCATTATTTTTTTTTCATTCATAACATAACTAATATGGAAATGTTTCCATGATTATACATGAATAACCTATGTTGAATTGCTTGCTGTCTTGAGGAGGGGAGAGAAGGAGGAGAGAAGAGGAAAATCTGGGACTCAAAATTTTATAAAAATATTGAAAACTATCTTTACATGTAATTGTAAAAAAAATAATTCTATTTACAAAAACATTTGTGTCTAACCTGTGACAGAGTATTCTGAGCTCGTATTCATCTGTCTCATCAGCCACAGTCAGACATGCTGTAACTCAACTCTAATATAGTAATGTCATTTAAGAATGAAGGACACCAACCAATCCTTCACAGCAGCCAAATTTGATTCATCACTGTCCTCTACGCTCTTACCCATACAGTTGGCTATGTTTGAGTCACCCTTCTATGAATGGCTCCCTTCTCTCATCCTCCAACCCCTTCCCTGAACATTTCCTTTTAAATCCCTACTCATTCTTTAAAACTCACAATGCTTTTTACTGTATCTTTCTCCTTTCACACTTATTTATCATGTGTTTAAATGTCATGTCCCTCAACTAGATAATCAGGTCCATGAGGGCAGGAATTAGCTTTTTTTTTTGTTTAATCTAAAACTCTATACAAGTCAGGGTTTAGTAATTTGAGTTATGTTGGATTGCAACCAAGAAACAAAAAAAGTTTGATTGAAGCTTAAATATTGAATAGAACCAATAATGGCAGAGAATTTCTCTGGGAAATACTATCAGTCTTATTTATTGAGAATGAAAGACTACTGTAACAACCATCTAAATATTTCTATATTTTGACTCATAATTTTGCTCCAATTTTCCATTCCTCTTAATTCCTTGGGAAATTGTTAAAGCTCCATCACATTTGAGTAAAATTTAGAAGAAAGAATTTGCTTCCATCAGACATAGTCATGAGAAAGAATCAGTGGAATTCAGGAGGAGCGAAATTGGGAGGCCTAAGCCCCGAGTTCAAATCTCCACTCTACTGGATATTGTGATACCTGAATACTATGAGGGTATAATAGAGGATAAATGTGAAGAGTAGAAAAATATGGGTGGACTTGAATGAATCGATGCAGAGTGAAGCAAAAAGAACCAAGCAAAGACCATATTCCGTGACAACACCATAGAAACCATGGGTGTTTCTTTTTAGTATTTCATGACAACTATATTTAAAATGATTTGTTTCTTTTATAATCCTATGTATTTTAGATATTTTAAAACATTATTCTAAGGAGCCCTTGGACTTCATCAGTCCATGAGAACTTCTGGTATCTATGTTAGATGGACTCTATGGGTTTATTGGCTGGATTTAATTGCTTTTTGCCTTGTTCTTTTCAAATGTGTGGATTTGTGGATAAGGAGGGGGAAAATATATTCAGAAATGACTATGAAAAAAAAAACCCCAATAATAATGAAGAAGAAGAGAAAGAGGGGAAAAAATGCAGTATCAATCCAAGCTATGATCTGTAATGTCTGTGTTCACCTTGTAAGTCACTGGGCTTCTTTCTTCAACTGTTAAAAAAAAGTCTAGACCCCAAAACTCAAAAGACCCCAAATCCCCAAAAAAGACCCTTTACCATTTCTAGAGACTTCAATCTTATCCTTCCCTGTCTTTGTTCAAGGAGGATGACTAGTTGCCCTTCCTCCTTTTTCTCTGATCTCATGACCACAAGATGATATATATGATGATGATATATATATATATATATATATATATATATATATATATATAAAATGCCTTGAGCTGCCTCAAAAGAGATCCGGCTCATTCTTTCAGATTGCAATCAGCCTCAGCTTGGCTCAGAGGGCCTCTGGTGACCTCTGTACTGTCCGAGCAGAACGCTCTCCTCGGGGCAGGTGTTCCCAGGGGTCTGGGTGTTTCTGTTCTGATTGTTTTATGGGTTGTTTTTGGCATCGGCCCTTTTCACAATGAGATCTTTTGGTCCTGACCTTTCCATAACATTCAAGTTAGCATAAAGTACTTCATGGAGACACACAGCTAGGTAATAAAAACAAATATGGGCTCATTTCATTTGCAGGAGCTCTCTGCCTCCTTCCTTATTGAAACCTGCAATTTAATTTTCCCCCTATAAAATCCATTCCTATTATTCAGACTTGTTATCTGTTCATATCCTGAAAGGATTAGCTCATGTTTGACAGAATCCATGCTCTATTCCTCAGATTATATGACACAACTTAATTACTTTCATTTTGGTACGTTCCCTGTGACAGGAGCTGGAATAGAAGAATTGTCTCAAGAAAATGAGGACAGAACATTTGATTGTCACCTTGGTAGCAAGACTAGACCAGGATTTTCATTTTGGTCAGAGCATTTTGTTGGCTATGTCAGGATACTAGCACTTTGACAAACATAATAGGAAGTTGGCTTTATGAAAGAACAGAGACTGTTCCATTTTTTTTGTCCTTGTGCCCCCCAGGGCTTAGAATAGTCTTAGATATACAACTGGGGCTTAATAAATGTTGCACTGATTGTGAACTAAATGTGGAAGAGTCGGGAGTGACATGGAGTTGAACTGATGTTTTACACCTGTCTAATCATTATATAAAAATTGTTGGTTCTTCAATTAGCTAAGTTAGCAATAGTTCTGATGGTAAGGTCATTATATTGGAGAGATGATGAAGTAGAAAGTTAAGATGTACAGGATTAGGATATAGGTGACTTGGTACTGGAGATAATTTGTGTTGCTTTCAATAAGTAGTGCTATATGCCTTAAGAGAAAAAAAATGCCTCTCTCTACCTCACAGGGTTGTCATGAGGCTTAAATGAGATAACAGGTATCAAGGTGACAGAGGTAGTTTTTCAAAGAGGAAAAAATATATAAATATATAAATAAAATATTTATCATATCTGGTTAAAAATCCATACACAAATACAAAATATATCATTTGAAGAGTAAAACCCAAGTAGAGATATAAATATTGCCCTTAATGACATAAGTTGACTATCCTACAGATCATTTTTGCTAGTAATTGATTAATGCAGGCTAAGAATCACATTCGATAAAGGTTATAGAGTGGCCAACATTCTCAAGATTGGAATAGAATTAGAGCGATCTCCCTCCTTCATGCTCTATTTGGGCACAGAAGGTTTTCAATTGGAGATCCATTAAATAAGGCAAGAGATGAACACTATTAGCAGTATCTATTGAAATACATCCAATAAAGCAATAGATAACTGGTATAAGAATTACCTTCCTTGTATGTTTACTGTGGATAGCTTAGGCTAGCTGTATCTTGGTGAAGGAATTCTATCTTAAAATTGTGAAAGTTAAATTCTGGTTGAATTATGTTATGAGGAAAAGAATATGGGAGGCAGGAAATAACTTTCTTGCTCAGGAAAGACATTCGATGTTCTATCAACCCCTGAAAGTAAGAATAGAATTCAATTGGATTTTCTATCATGAAGTGCCCAAATTGTTGTGAGTCCTTAGGGACCATGGCAGTAGGGGAGTCAACAAGCAAAAAGTAACAAGGTTATTTTATTATGCTTTAAGACCACACACTGGATCTATAAAATTGAGCTTAAAGAGATACTTACGATGCTAAGTTATGATGGTTAACTATGATAGCATCATCCTTCCATTCACCCAGGTCCACAACCTTCATTCTTGCCCCCTTCTCACTTCCCATATTCAAAAAAGATCATCAATTCTGGCTTCACATGAATTCTCATCTCAGTCTCTCAACCCATATGATCCCCACTTAAACTAGTGCAATAATAGCCTAACTGGTCTCCTCAATTCCAGTCTCATCCTCTTTCAATCTATTCCCAATAAAGCTGCCAAATGGATATTCCTAAAACATAAATCCAGTTCTTCCATTCCCTAGACTGTTATGTACTAGCTGTAACCTCATGGAATAAATTCAGAATGTTCAGCTTGGTATTTAAAGAGTTCCACAAACTGGTTCAGACCTTTCTTTCCATTCTTGTTATGTATTACATTGTGTCTCTCGCTCTGCATCCCAGTCAATTAAGTCTGCCAGCTATACAACATTCTAGGTGATCCCTAATCCCTAATTGGAAGGAACAATTCCTTACAACCTGAGATCTTTCCTTACTGACCCATCTAGTGGACATTGCTTTATTTCTTTCTGAATTTACTTATTAGGAAATAGTATGTTTTGCCCTCCTTATTAAACTTCTTAAAGATAAGGCTTGTCCTACTATCCAAGTCTTTATACCCACAACACCCATCACAGGCATTGGACAAAGTGGCCATTTAATCAATAGTTACTGATTTAAATTGAATCTCTTTCAGACTTAAATAATTTTTTCAAGAGGGGGTCTAACTGGAATAGTAAACTTCTCATATTCCTTTTTCCCCTACTATCAACATAAACCTCCTCTTATTGCTCAGACTCTAGTGCATTTTCTGGTATTGAATCAGCACTTAATTGGAGTGAACAAAATTATCCCTCCTAACATTACCAGAGGGGACATGAAATGTCCTCCCAAAAGACCTCTGTCCATAAGGAGGCAGAAGCAGCATGACCACTTTTCATCCACTTGCAGGCTACATGATTACAGTAATGAAGAATCTGTTCAGAATTCCAATTCTGGAATGCCTTTGCCACTATCTATGTAGAAAATGCCTCAATTTCCTACTGATAGCATTCTAAGCAAAAACATCAGTGAGGAAATGAAAGTAGAATTGGCTCACCAGCTCATTATCTTATTATCTGGTCTTGATTAGACCCACTCTTTACCCTTGACTTTATTTTATGGATAATCTCTTTTTCAATCTTGCCAGTTTCTACTTGAAGCTACCCAAGGAAACTGACTTTTAAAACAATCACAAAATTGTACACTTAATTTTAATGCAAATTTCCATTAACAGAAATAGGATTGCTTGAGTTCTTTGTGTTTGGTGATTGAGGGCGCCTCCTGAATGTGTTGGCTATTAAGCATCTCTGCTCCCTATTCTATAGAATCAGCACACGAGAAACTAATCTGAACCAACAGGGATTAAAATTCATAGCATTTATAGAAACACTTTTAAGGTTTGGAAAGCACTTCACATCTTATCTCATATAACTCTCACAACCCTGGGAAGTAGGTGCTATTGTTATCCCCGTTTCATTGATCCCCAGTTATTTCAGTTATGACCCCATATGGGGTTTTCTTTGCAATGGGTTGCCATTTTTTTTTTCTTGGATTCATTTTATAAATGAGGAATATCCTATCAACTGTGCCAGTTAGCTGACTTCATTTTACAGATGAAGAAACTGAGGCAGACAGAGGTTAACCTCAGCATCCCATAACTACTAAGTATCTCAGGCAGAAATTTTACTCAGAACTTTCCAAAACTCCATCATATTGCCCTGCCACAAACAACATACAAGATTTATTTTATGAATATAAAAAAAATCTACATATATTTACCTCTTTATATACTCCAGTGCATTCATAGTAGTCACGTGATGGCAGACCAAGTCGAGGTTGATCAATCTATTAATAAAAATACATAAAAACAACCTTTCAAATACTATTGAACACCACATTTTGACAAAAATACTCTGTGAACTGCCTTAGAATGTCTGTTTATCAAAAAGAAAGAACTATCTCCACAGAGCAATGGAGAAAAGATACAAAGAGCTATTGGCTTAATGTCATAGGATAGATTTGGAGAAGAAAGGAACTTTAAGTCATTAAGCCCAACCCCTCCACTTCAGAAAACAGTACACAGAGTCCCAGAGCCTGAATGACTGCCCATAGTCAAACAACTAGAAAAGAAGCTGAGCCAAGATCTGAAGGCATCTTCTCATTCCAAATCCAGCTCATTTTCCCCAGTTGCCCCAAAGTCTAATGGATAACATCCAAGTTCACTTCTTGGGTGTGTTTCTCAGGACATTTGTTTTCCACGTAGATATTGGATTTAGAATTCAACCCAAAGATTTTATATTAATGTGGCCCTGGAATAGACCACAATGACAGATTCACATTAGGGAGGTACCATAGAGACCACTAGGGGAACTGAGGAAAGAGAGTTCCAGTGTGCAAAAGCATGAAAGTGGGAAGATTTAACACTATATGGGATTAGGCCAATGTAGTGTAGACCTCAGGAAGGTTAAGATCATGTATAATTAGCCTGGCAAGGATTTCCAACCAAGACTCCAGAATGCTTTCTTTTGCTTTGTTTATAGATCTTCAATACAAAACCCTTTTGGAAATTTCTAGGCTTGACCTAAAAAGTTCTCACAAAGTGGATGCTTTGCATCTTACATGAGATTCATGAGTTTCAACAGCAGGTCAGGCAATATTCAATCATTTATAGCTGCCGCAGCATGACATTTTGGTTACATGATTCAAAGGACACTGCCATTTTTCCTTTGGAGTGAGAAAAAATGGGTCCCTAATCTCTTTCTAGAGGATCCCTAGCTATCTTCTGTTTGATTTATGAAAATGAGCCTGTATTCCTTTCATCAACATCAGTGGAAAGTCACCTTATTTCTCTCTTCTTTGCAGTCCAGAAGAATTCTTTCACTTTCTAGGATCAGCATAATAAATGTTGGGGAAGGGAGGGCAAGGAAGAAGTGTTTACAAAATAAATGATTAAAGAAACCCTTTTTCCTCAAGGGGATTCCATATATCCTTGATGGCTTATGGATTTATGACTACCTTGCTCACAAAATTCGAATGGGCAAATGATCAATGAGATCAAGGCTTTATTGCATTTTCAAGAAAGCTTTAGGCTATACCTGTGAGGGGAAACTTACATGTATAACATGATTTGTGGAGTTCTTATCATCTGTACCAATAAAAAAATTGATCAGGACTTTCTTCCCAAATTTTGAGTTCAAATTTGCAATAGCTTTTTCAGCTGTCCAAGAAGACCCTAAGGTGGTAAAAGACAAAGTCAGACTTTAAAGACAAATGTATATGGAAAGTGGAGATCAATGCAAAATTATTTTTGCCAACTGGCTTACCATATATTGCTTCCCAGTTGTCCATTGCTACTGGCCATTCATGGATCTGTGGTAAGAGATCTAACAAAGGTTGACCACCTCGACTATTAATTGCAGCTTTGGGAGACAGGAAAGAAAGAAAGAAAAAATTCAATAGGAAAAACAGTTTTGTGAATGCATGTGCAGCTATTGAAAAAAATTCAGGGATTAGCAGCCATGTGAAGGTCACTTACATTCATTTAAACAGGATCTGTACAATATTTTGGCTTTTTGTACTGCTACTATATCTTCAGGTTTTGGCTCCTGAAGAACATCTGAAATAAAAAATTTTAAATAGGTCTCAGTGCTTATTTCCAGCCTCCATGCATCTGCGCAGGCTGTTGCCATGATACTTCACCCCCGCCTCCTAGAATCTCTAGCTCCCTTCAAAATTCAGCTGAAGGGCCATCTCTTCTAAGAGGACTTTCCTTGTTCTCCCAGCTATTAGTATTTTCAGATATTATTTTGCATTCATCTTGCATATATGTGCCATTACTTATGTGTATATGTTTGCAATCTATGGAAGGTAAATTATTATTCTATTTATATCACCTGGGCCAAGTCTAGTGAATGGTGAACTTCATAAGCACAAAATAAATCTGAATTAAATTGAACTCAATTTTACAACTATAACGATCTCCACAGGTTCCACATAAAACTTGTCTTCCTAGACATAGACCTATTTTTTTTTTTTTTTGACTCTGGTATAAGAGAACCTCTCCCAAAACCAAGGAGACTATATATGTATGGATATAGATGTAAAAACATATCCACGGTTTTTAATCTGCTTTGATGACAATTGTTTCCCATGAAGATTAAGAGTCAGAACAACCCTTAAAAAAAATCCCTGAATGCCAAGTGTAGTTATGCCTCAGGAGAATTGGAATCAATCACCAGGATTTATTCATGAAGCACCTAAGGATGTGCCAGGTAAACCAATACCAAAAAAAGCCAAGTCCCTATTCTCAAGGAGCTTGTTCTCTCAGGGAATGAAAAGTGTTTGAGTAGATAAGATTCAGGGAAGAGCTGGGTTCTAGCCCAGTCTCTGACACTTCCTGGTTGGGTGCCCCTGATGACTCTGTAAGACCCTAAGTTATAGGGTTAATTTAACTATTGTTGGGGAAGTTACACATTAGAACTTGCCCACATTGAAGAAATCACAGGTCTAGATCCAAAAAATTCTTTAAAGATGAATTCTTTTAAATAATTTGCACATCTTTATATATAAGATTAGAATAATATGATATATTCATTTGATCCATATTAAGGAGATTGCTTGGTAAGAGGTCACCAAATATAAACTTACATCTCTGCAAAAATAATTTAGTAGAGAAAAAGAGGTGCAAGCATTTACCAAATTGTGATACAATGGAAAGAACCCTCTTTCTGGAGTCAAAGGATCTGGAGGGGTTCAAATCCAGCCCAGAATGCTCACTACCTATGTGATGTTGGAAATGTCACCCAATTATCCTGGGCTTCTCTTTCCTCATCTGTAATATGAAGGTGCTATTTTAGATGGCCTCTGAGATATGTTTTGATGATCAATGTGTCAGTACCAATGTGGTTTTCTTTTAACGGCTAACCTACAAAGGCTCACAACCAAGTAGAAAACCTTGAATGAGAGTAAACCAAAGACATGTCAACTGCTATAGTGTTGTGTATTCATTCTGGGATCTTTCTGGGACTGGCCCAGGAATTGACCTCTCTTACTACTTCCTTACTAAAGAGGTGACTGGAATTATGGAATTGCTCCTTCTTGGAAAAGTAGAAAACAATTGCTCAACTCAACCTTCTTAACTTTTCATTGTTATGATAGATTAACCATGTGCTCTTCCCCACACATTGCATCTGTGTGAATGGAGATTAACTTAAGAAATAGAAAGTTCATTGGTTCTGGAATCACTGAATTTGAATTCAAATCCCAGTGATACTTACTCTTGGACAAACAAATTTAGCCTCTAGGGACCTCCTTCATAAAATGAGGGAGTTGAAATAATGATCTGATGAGCCTATGAAATTCCCATGTTTCCATCACTCTCTCCCAATGGAAAGAGTCCATCCAAATTTCTGCCAGCTCAGACTATTCTCCAGTGGTCTGGGTTGGCTGCTGAAATAAGCCTTTGTAATTTGCTCTAACTGCTGCCTTAAAAATATATATATGTGCCAAAAAAGAAGCCATTTGGTACTCAGAAACAAATCCACTGACCTTTCAGAACGATTTCTAACTCATCTCTTAAAATGTCAAAGTTACTGTAACGTGAGCTGGTCTCGGGAATGACGTTCCGCTTTAACCAGCCTCCGCAGGCATATTTGTAAAAGTCTGTACAAGGGTTGACGGTGTCATCCATGTTCCTAATCAGCCGAGCAGCTAAAATACAAGAAAAACAAATATTTGCATATCAACATTTAGGAGAAAAATAAACTTCGCAGATCTGTGGGAAGCAGATTAAAGTTGGGGGGAAGAAGGCAGGAAGAGAGAAGAGATCCTGAACCTTTGCCTAAAACATCATCAGTGGTATAAAACACAATGTTCTTTATGTTCAGAGAAATCCTAGTTTAATTCCAAATTCTTCTCCTTGCTATGTGTGACCTGGAACAAACCATTTCATCTGAACCTCAGTGTCTAATCTGTAAAATGGAGGAGGAAACTAGATTACATAAATGCTAATGTCCATTAGAACTCTATTTCACCTAGAAATGTTTATTCCTCTTATCCAAATTATGTGTATGTGCAGACCAGGCAGTCCCCTCTCTAATCCAATGAATTTGTGTAACTATCATACCAACTGGTCCAAAAATTACCCTCAAGGATTCAGTCTCAGAACTAATAAGTACCTGAGCAGGCACTTAGAACAGTTACTCAAAGAATAATTTTTTTCCCACTGTATACACAAATCATGAATGGAACTCCATACTCCAGATAAGGTTAGATTGATCAAGATGGTACAGAGGGGCCACCATCTCTGAAATATTCCTTATTTACCTTATTGCAGCTCAAGTTGAAATTAATTTATTGGCTACCATGCCATGCTAATGTGTTTGTGTTCTGCTTATTTGTCCTTGAGTGTCCATTAAGTGGAAATCACTTGTTCAAAAACATTCTATTGTATTTCAATTGTTCTTCCTTTCTTCCACATTTGAGAAGGCAAAGGAAGGGGAAAAAAACCTATCCAATTACAAATATTTATAATCAAAGGAAGCAAATTTCCTCAAGAGCCAGGAGTCAGATTAATGGAGCTGAAAGGAGCAGTGGACATCATTTGGTCTTGGAAAGCAGCAGAGTATATTGGAAATAGCACATGATGTAGATTAGAAGACCAGGGTTCAAATCCTATCTCTGTTATTTGCCACATCTATACAAATGGGCACAAGCCAATCAATCTCTCTGGGCCTGTCTTCTCACTTGTCAAATGAAAGGAAATTACTATTCCTTCCAGCTTTCTCCAGGATCTGAATAATAAATGTCAATGGATTAGCTCACCATTCCTTGATGGTTTCTGTCCTAAGGATAACAACTCATCTTTCCCTCCCAGCACCTCTCACCAAAGTCTGTGATTTAATCTAATAGGGAACATTCAAGAGGGAAACTCCCACCACAGATGCAGATTACCAATTCCTCTGTACCTTCAAGTTCAAGAGATAACGGATGCATGAAAGGATGTTGGACTTGACAGTTAGTAGTTGAAACAATAGTCAGTGCAGTATGTCATTTGGTTTCTAATACATTATAACTCTACAACCATCCTTGGAAGTTCCTAATGTTTTAAGATAGCTAGTAAATGTAGAAGGCAAGATTGCAACCTGTGCCTTCTGATGGTTAAATTTAAAGCTTCTTCCACTATTCTGATCTTTCTCTCAGAAGAAATGAGGCACTTGGATCAGAGCTAGACAGATTGGTTCATGGCCAAAAGCAAGCTGAGCTGAGCACCCTAAGGTGAAGAAATTTAATTTTTCGAATGACTGTGGCCTTTGAGTGACTTTGAGATAAGTAACTTTTGGATATGGGCTATGTTAAAAATGGCTACAACCTAGTTTCTGTTAATTGATTTGTTAAGCTTATGTATGTTGTTCACGAATACAAGTAATTTATATCATGGTTTTGTTTTTGCTTTCAATTCTGCTCTGTCCTTAGAAACTCTTAAGGAAAAAAACAAATCAAATCTATGTATGTACTTAGTGATACCAATAATAGGCAAGCCTCTGGGCGAAGTTTTATGGGGGATACAGGATTAAAAAACTAGCCTTCTAACTTCAAAGAATCATAAAGGAAAAAAAAAATAAAAAGGGCCTTAGCTGTGTCAGAAGACATGGATTCAAATCCCATTGCTTATGCTCATGATCTGCACGTTTGTCATATCCTGATGTATGAAATTTACTTAATCTCCCTATACCATAATTTGCTCCTTTGTAATATGAGGGTTTGGGGCTAGATGATGTTGAATATTCTTCTCAGCTCTAAATATATGAACATATTCCATATTGCTTGCCATCTAGCAGAGGGGGTGAGGAGAAACACAAGGCTAAGCAAGTTATCCAAATAAAAAGCTTTAATCAATAATTAAGTGATTTAAAAGAGCCATAAAGCTCAGAGAACTCAGGAGGAAGGAAGAGACTAAGCCTGAATTGAGTATGTGCCAGAGGCTTGGGAGGTAGGGTCTATAATAATATATAAATAATATAATATAATTGAAGCGCAAAGGAGATGCTCCAAGTGAATGAAAAAGCATGTATTAATTAAGCCTTATTATGTGCCAATTGCTATGATATACCCTGGGAACAATTCCTGACCTTAGGTTTACATTCTAATGGGAAACACATAGGGTGTGATGACCAGAGAGAGCACTGGGATCCTAATAGTTACAAGAATAGTGAGGAGATCCACTGAGGGATACAATGGACCATTTTCTCCTGCTTTTAAAACTCGAGGGCAGGAGATGGAGGAGGAAAAGGATTGATGAAGTTGTTTCAAAGATGGCAGAAAGCAGTACAACACTGCTTTGGACCTGCTGAAACAAGAGGCCAGAAGTTCTGGAGATGGAAAGGCATGGTTCTGGGACCTAGCAGCAAGCAAGTAGCCAGAAGAAGACTACAAATGTCTTCCAGGTCCAGGGGCAGTAAACATCTGATCTGAATCCAGAGCTGGGTCCAGAGGAAGGTAGCTTCTTTCCTTGTTCCTTCCTGGTTATATTATATGCTCTATTCTTCCCTTCTAGGAAGAATATTAAGCTTGAGACATTATCATGCACCCACTAAGGTCTAAAATGTTTGCTTCACATCAATAGACCTATCAGACAAATTGCTGGAGACACCATAGAGTTTACCTCACTTAATCTCTTTCTACCTAAGGAAATATAGATATAGATATAGATAGATAGATTTCCTTATAGCTATTTATCTATCTAAATAGATCCTTAAAAGTGAGGTATAATATCAAGATCATGTGTCTCAAAATTCCACAATTAGGAAGGGAGATAAGAACAAAGCAATGAGCTTTGGATTTTAAATGACATAAAGGCACAAAATTAGAAGAAGACAGAAATGATGGAAATCTCTAGGAGTTAAAAAGCCCCTAAAAACATCTGAAGCTAACATTTAATGCAAATTGCCAGGAACTTCAAATCTGGAAGGAGTGCTAAGCAAAGATAATTCAGGAGCCCATTTACGGCACAGTCTCTCTCAGAAAATGCCTCCATTTTTTAAATTGAATACTGGAGGGTCTGCAACCATTTCAGCTTGGATTTCATTGTCTACCCTTTTTGGGAAGGTGGGTGGCGGCTGTCAGGAGCCCTCTGTGATCTAACAGAAGGTTGATGCATACATTTTATTGCCTCTTTGGGAAGCCTGCCTTCCTTTTTTAAACCCCTCTGACACCAGGTAAAACATCCAAATAAAAAAGATGAATGGAACTCCCCGGCTCGTTCCCTTGCTGCACTGACACGGCCTCCGTATTTCATGAGGAAGCACATGTCTTTTTTATTTTTTTTTTTCCCATCAAATATGCCCATCTGACATCTGGTGTGTTTGGCTGGCTGCTGTTTGTGAGTCTCTTACCAAAGCAATCCAGCAAACCTTCTTCCTGAAAACAGACTCAGTGCTTCAAGAAGCTCCTTGGCTGCTTCATGCAGTTCTGCTCTGTGCAACTTTTCCTATTTCCCCATGACCTCGGAACTTCCAAAGACTTCAAAGGAAGCTCTGTTCTGATGAACATTGTGGGGCATGGGCCAAGGCAAGAAATAGGCCCTCTGTTCTTTTATGTTGTTTCTTTGATCAACCTCCCTTTAATCTCTGATCACGGGTTTGATTCTCATTTTGCACCTCATCCTCTGGCCCTCCTCTGGGCTGACTTGGCTTTGAAGTCTGGGGGTGCCCATGTGTTTGGAGGAGGGCAGTGGGAAGAAGTCATTCGACTCCCTAATTGTTTTGTTTCTAATGATGTTTTTGTACTTTTTGAATTTCTACAACCTTTCTCCACAGCCACACCTGGCTGCCTCAGCTGCCTGGTTATTCTCTAATTTCTCAGAAGGATTTTTAAAAATAACCCTCACCTTAAACCCACAAACACACGCAGTCACACTTTGCCTGAAGAGCGGAGCGATTTTTTGCTTCCAAATGCTTCTTGGTGCTAACAAATACCACTGGGCAAGACTTTGCAGCTTAATTGTCTTGCTATTTTTTTTTTTCTTTTGCTTCACAGACTAAGAAGTAGACTGATCTAAAAGTTATCTCATCTTAGAAGCCAGAAAGTCAATTTTATTTTTAAAAGGACAATTTGGTCTTGATATGCTATCCCAACAGTGCAAGGGTGTGAGAGGCCATTTGAAAGGCCCCAGTAGTTTGCTGCTGGGAAGGATCTATTTGTCCTCTGGTTTCTCTGCCCTGTAAGAATCCTCTAAGACAGGACACAAAATGTCCACGTTCTTTTCGGGGTGACTGAAAAGATGTTACCTGGATAATTGAAGCTACAACTCTTCCCCCTCCCCCTGTAGGTATTGCCTTCTAGTTCTGAGGGGGAGGCACAGTCTTGTTTTCAGCACATAAAGCTCTGACTGTCAACAGCAAGAGAACTGAACCTCCAAAGACCAGGGAAAGGGATTTCCATCTCAAGGTAGGGTAATCATCACTTTATAAAAAATGTAGCATGCTATTACTGTGGTTATCCATTTGGAGCCTTTAAAAGGGTTGCTCTAGGCAAATCTTGATTAAAAACAGTCAGAAAAGAGTTCCGTTTTGGGAAAGGTTTTGGAAGCAATGGGACCATATACCCCAGGACAATGACCTTTCCTTTCAGGATAAAACTAAAGGGAAAAAAGAGAAATGAAATGAACAAATAATGTGATTCACAAATGAATATGCAATACCATAAAATTCTGATGGTCATTTTTTGCTTATAGGTTTCATTTTATGGGATTTGGCCAACTTCTTGATCAGTGATTGCTAGGACCACAGGACTGAGCATTTTCTTTCACTTTTTGTTTGGGATCCTTTAGAAAATCATGAGGAAAACCCAGAAAGCTGGCTGAACATAGGATGGCAATAGAAACAAATGTCTGCTTGAAAAAACACTGTTTGAGGGGCAGGTTCATTAACCATTGAGTTACAGAGATTGCCTTTCTTTCCCATTCATTCTACAGCCAACATAACACCTTAGCTCCCAATTCCAGAGAATATCATCCAAGCCTCCGGTAAACAAAAATCTGCCACCATTAGCCTAGTGCCAGCCCACACTTCTAAGTACTTAACCTTCCTTGGCCTTATTTCCTCACAAGGGGGTTAAAGCAAGATGACTTCCTGCTTTGGACCTAGGATCTTAAGTTCTATGAGTTATTTTTTAAGACACTTCTCAAGGACCATAGGGCAAGACACCAATGCAATTTATTTTTTTCTACTTATTTACAAATACACCAAAAAGTGTGATAGGGAATGGTTTTCTTTCTTCTATAGGACACTTGAAGAGGGACTTTCCCCTTAGCTCCTGGTGCCAGATTTTATCCTTGTTTTTTTTCTTACTCCCTTAGTAACAGAGTCATTGGATTTTCTGACCCTGAATTCCTTTTTAATTTGAATCTGACAAACATGAACATTTCTACATTAAAAAGAGAATCAACTGTGAAACTATGGATAAATTGTAAATCCATATTACCCTATTAATAAGTATATATTACTTTCAAAATTGATGTTTGTCTCTCCCTCTAAATTTCCTTTTGTTCTTTTAGTATAATTTTAACTATGCTTCAATGATACAAATACTAGTAATTCTCTCCAAATAGCCAATCCACTTCCTCTTTACAAAGAAATCTCCCTTTAACAAATGAGTATAGTCAAACAAAATAAAGCAACATTTTGAATGTTGGAAAATCTATGATTAATTATGACTTTTGGGTGTGCTAGCTCTGGTAAGAGGGGGTAGAAGCCTTCATTCAACCCTCACCCTGAGGAATTATGATTAGGTTGGATATTGGTCAGTTAATAAATTTTGCAAAGTCAATTTTCTTCCCAATATATTAGCCATTATTTATTTTATTCTCCTGATTCTACTCAATTTGCATCAATTCATACGTCTTTCCAGTTTCCTCTAAATCCACTCCTTTTATCATTGCTTGTCATGCAATATTCCATTCTATTCATTCTGCCATTCCACATCTGGCCCTCTTAGTTACCAGTTCTATGCTAACAAGACTATGCCATGCAACAATGAGAAGTTCCCTGAAAAATCATGGGAGACAACATGGGAATAATGCTATGAATTTCTGTGTATATGGGGCCTTTCTTTCATGGTCTGGGTTATCTGTTTGGCAATAGTAGCACTGGGTAGAAAAGTAGGCATTACTTTATGGGGATTTATTTTTTTCCAGAGTGACTAGATCAATGTCAAATTTACCAATCTGATGGCTGTGGTAGAATCTTAGTTGTTTTAATTTGCATTTTATCTTGTGAGAAATTAGAGCATTTTAACTGATTATTTGTAGCTTGAATTTTTCATTTGAAAAGTGGCCATTCTTTATGTATTTGTATAAATATTGGAAATTGGATAAAATTTCTTTAGAAATTTAGAAATTAGATAAAATTTTCCTTCTGAAACCAACATGTCCTAGACCCTACCTCTGCTTTCAGCTCCTTTTTATATGTTGTCTTCCCCCATTAAAAGGTGACTTCCCTAAGAGGACTTTCTAACCTCCTTGTATTTGCATTGCAGCACTTAGTACAGTAACTGGCAGAGGATTGATGCTTGTTTTGTCTAGCCTTCTTCCCCTTCAGTTCTTCCCTCATGTATTTATTTCCCATTTCCTTTTCTTTTCAACAGAACAAACATCTGTGTCTGTGATATTAGGAATCTTAAGGAGCAAATGCCTATTGTTACATTATTAAAATATAAACTCTTCATCACCGTTTAGTCCCTTGAAATTACTCAAATGTATTTACTGCCCCACATCCACTTCCTGATTTCTCTCAACTCCTGGGTTTGCATATCAAAAATTCCTTACTTTTGCTCTTTATTCTGATCCAATAATCTATTTTTTCCCTCTATTTTTTTCCACCTCTTTTGGGGGAAATTTAAAAAAAAAATCTTATAAGCTTTTTTTTTTTTTGGCCTTTTAGCTATATGACCCTGGATATTTAACCCTTCTCAGTCTCAATGTCCTCATCTGTAAAATGGGAATGATCAAAGCATCTACTTCCTAAAGCTGTTGTTAAGGATCAAATAAAATATGGTTGTCTGTTTCCACAAATCTTACAGCACACAAGAAAAATGAGCTAATGTAATGAAAAACTCACCTAACTTGATGAAGGTTCAGATAGTTCTCCCATCACACTTGGGTTAAGATTTTCTACCTTTCTACCTTCTGTTGAACAGAAGCTAAGCTAATTCTTCTCCCTACCCCCCCCCCCACTTCCACTGTTCTTATTTCACTTATAATTTCATTTATAAAATTCTATTTAACTTCTTTTGGGTCTCATCTCGTCCTTATGGTGAAGCAATATTTTTTCCCTGTCTCTAAAGCTCTGCTTGCTTTGAAGCTATTTTCTCTTTTGGATTTGAGAATCTCTTTTTCTACCTAATTTCTTTCTAGCTTTTTGCAGATACTCTTGGGCCTCAGTTGTAGATCTAGGACTCTATGACAAGACCAAGATCTTGCCTGTTTCCTTTACTTTTCTATGGAAATGTTTGGTCCTGACCTTGATTATCCAGGTAGTTATCACATATGTCCAACTCCCCTCTGGGGTCAGCCTGCAAAAAGCTGGCATTCCCTCCTGTGTCCCTTAATGCCCATTATTTGCGTTCAGAATATGCCCCAAAGTTTTTGGAACCAAATCAGAAGTGCACAAAAGCAAAGTCAGGACACTTTGTAAGAATACAGGGATGGTGCATCAAGTCATGGACATTTCATCCAGAATAAGGAAAAGCCGCACTTTACCAGCCAAATGTGGGAGGAAAGTGGGTCCAACTGGAAGGAGATCTGAATTTAAATCCTAGTTCTACCATTCTCATTTCACTAACTGACGTCTGTGACGTCAGTGCTCTTCTCTGTGAGAAGTCACTTAAACTAGATGACCGGTAATGATCTTTTCTGGTTCTAAATCTCCAATTTTATGACCCTTGACAGTTGTCAGGATGACTAAGGTCAATTCTTTCACACTCCTGTGAACCTGACCTACCAGAGGTGTTCAGAACCTGAAAGTCTATGCAAG
This sequence comes from Myrmecobius fasciatus, assembly GCA_023553655.1. Taxonomy (NCBI): domain Eukaryota; kingdom Metazoa; phylum Chordata; class Mammalia; order Dasyuromorphia; family Myrmecobiidae; genus Myrmecobius; species Myrmecobius fasciatus. The sequence goes on along the minus strand of JAJPUD010002679.1, from coordinate 12,004 downwards.
ACTAAGGAGCCTGGGGATAAAATGTGGGGGCTGGCGGGGGGGGTGAGGAGGAGCAAGGATCTATCAATCATCTTTATTTTCACTAAATTCTAGTTAAAAAACATGATGCTGAGAAGGAATCTGAAATCTCTTCCCGTTCTTTATAGTTCTAGCACATAGTAGGTGCTTTGTTGGCTGACACCCCAAAAGAACTCCTAAATGGCCATAAGCAATCCTTACTAGACTTGTTGTAAAACAAAGCTAAGAATTATAGAGGCTGGAAGGAGAGCACTCCCCACCACCACCATTTTAGGGATAAGGTAGCTAAAATCCAGAAAAATTAAATGATTTATTATTATTAATTACCATGTGCCAGGTACTGTGCTGAGTGCTTTCCAAATACAACCTCACTGGATCCTCACAGGAGCCTGAGGTCACAGAGAAAGTGAGAAGCAGAACTGGCAGCCCCCCAGTGCCTCTCCCTCTGAAAGCTGATGTTCTTTCCATGTAACTTACGGCTTCCCTCCAGCCCATGCTCCTTGGTAATGCTCTCAATTGACAGACTGGAAACCAGAAGAACAGGTGCGTTTTAGATGGCAGGTTCTTAAGTCCTGAAGTCACTCTTGGCTCGGAGCCTTCTCCCTTCTGTGTCCCCAATTCCAAAGAAGGCCACTGGCCTGATGCCATCATGGCTAATGTTTGTCCACTCTTACAAGTACCATGAGTTCATTTCTCTAAGTCAAGTACCAAGCACCGTGCTAAGGTTCTGGAGACGCCAAGAAAGGCAAAACTGAGCCCTGCCCTAACGGGGGAGACAACAGGACAAGGACTATTCAAGCTATAGCACCAGGATAATTTCTGAGGGAAAACTGGGAAAGGCTTTTTGAAAAAAGCAAGATTCTAGCTGAGATCTGAAGGACAAAGAGGGAAGTCTGAGGCAATCCCTAAAATATGCCCGGCTTCAGGAACCTGTCAGTGCCTGTCAGTTATTCTAAGAGCGTGGAAGCCACTGGAAGAACTGTCAAGGGGATCGGGGAACGGAGAAGAAGGCAAGCCATGGGATAGAGCTCACTCTCCAAGAATGTAGAATGAAGGCATGACTGTAAAATGAGCTACACGTGAGAGCATGCAGGGCCCATGGAGCATGCTCCCAGATATGACAGTCGCTCCTCATGTGTGCCCTAGAACTTCAAGTCTGAATTTCAATTTATCCAATGTTTATTGGATCTGTTATATGAAAGGGGCTCTGTTTTTCAAAGGAATCATGATGCAGAGAAGGAACCTGAAATCTCTTCCCACTCTAAGCACTTATTATAGCTCTTGGCACATAGTAGGTGCTTTATTGGCTGACACATCTAAAGATAGGTTAAGAACTCCTGATCTACCATAAGCAATCCTTACTACACTTGTTTCAAAGCAAAGCTAAGAGTTATAGAGGCTGGAAGGAGATCACTCCCAAACCACCACTATTTTAGGGATGAGGTAGCTGAAATCCAGAGAAATTAAATGATTTATTATTACTAATTATTACATGCAGAAGTGAGAAAAAAAAAAAAAGAGAAAGAGCTAGCTCCCCTACTCAAGGAATCATGGATGACTCTTAATCAGGATAGGATGGATAGAAAAGATCAGAGATGAGAATTTGGGGAGGGAGGGAAAGATCCCAGCCTGGAAGAGATCAGGGGAGGCCTTAAAAGGAGTGAAGGAGCAGAGCTGTGGAGGAAGTTTGCTCCAGCCAGGAGAAAGAGCTGCAGTGAGCAAGAGCAGGGGAGAGGTTGTGGATCATGTAAAATCCCAGGAGCTTTCAATAAGAGCTTATTAAACATGTATTCCACACTTGGCATAGTGCCAGACTCTGGCAAAGAGATTACCTGAAAAAAAAAATCTGTTAAGGCAAGATGGAGGAGGCAGAGGGAGGAGATCCATGAATTCTAAGCAAATCAACTTTTTTTTTTTTTTTTTATCCTGTAGACCATGGGGAGCTAAAGACATTTTTTCTTTTTTTAAAGAAAGATAGAGACATGTTCAAACCTATGTATTTAGAAAATTACACTGGCAACTAACAAGATGGGTTGGAAAGGGGAGAAACTGGATGGGTAGAAGCAATTAAGAGGCTCCTGCAATGATTTGAACAAGATGTGAAGAGATCTCAATTAGGGCGGAATAAAGAGGAGACAGACCATGTCAGACATGTTGTGGGGTAGAATTAACAATATTTCATAATAGATTAGATGTGGGAAGAGGAGGGGGGAAGGGAAGTGTACAATATGTTGAGTTTGAGAGGCTGGGGGGATGACCAGACACATGTTTATCAGGTTTGGAAGATACCTAATAAAAGAAAAGGAGCAGCTACTTTATGGTAAGCATGTAGGTAGAGCTGGAAAGACTGATGAAGAATCTGGTCATTTCATTATGTGAACTGATACACCCCCAAATACCAACGGACAAGGATTTTGATTTCTTTGTTTATCTCCATCCAACTCTTTTGGCACCAGTGTTGAACTATCTAAGTTGATAATTCATCTAAGTTAATATCTAAGTTGAACTAAGTGGGTCTTAAACTTATGGTTAAGAAACCCAGAATATTAAATCCAGAATCAATATGCTCTGGTTCAAATCTCCATCACTCAACTATATGACAGAGGTCACAGCCCTTTGAGGATCCTCAATTTCTTCATCTGTAAAATGGGGATCATACTCTGGGTGCTGACATCACAGGGATGTTGTAAAGTTCAAATTAGATGTTTGTTGTATGCTTTGCAAACCTTAATCATCATTCTTAGTGTCAGTCATTTGAAAGAGTCCTCAGAAGGCATTTAGTCCAGTCAAGACAGCCAGATCAGAGCTTCTGAAAACTTTTTCCACTTTTCTACTCACGATTCCTTTTGCCTCAGAAATTTGTGACCCCAGGTATATAGGTATTAAAGATCGGTATCTACTCCACTCAACTCAAACATTTACTGATAACAAAATTGCAGGACTCCCATATTCAGTCATGAATGAGATGAGACTCATAGTTTAAAAAACTGGGAACGAACAGGAGGGATTTGAACTGGGTTTCTCTGATGTTAAACTTAGAGTTCTTATCTACCACTCAAATATACTGAATTGATCTCTAATGGTGAATGGTGCTAGACTCATTCTCTCACCTTCTTTAACCTCACTCATGAAAAAAAAAAATCACTGGGATCATCACAGAAATACCTAGGGGTTTTGCTTCCTAAAAATAATTATCAAATAATAGACACAAGAATTAGTAGAGTTCAAATGATTGAATTCTCTTGCCTCATTTCACAGACCCAGCAAATGCATGGTCCACAAGCAGAGAGGGGATCTGTTGATAATGCTCCTGGTGACTCTTGGAAAACAAATAAACCAGCCACATTTCCTGTTAAAAACCCAAGCCCTTCATCATTGTGCTACCGAGGTGGCAAAGTGCCATAAATCTGAAAGCAATTTCTCTTTTCAAGTCTGATTTGCATATTGAATCATGAAAGACTTTTTTCTCCAGCACAAGCTATTAAAGAACACAATGTAATTTAAATCCCATATATCACTTAAAATAAGTTATTGGAGGCTGCATGTTGATTATGATGTTAATGAAGGATAATGTTCGCTTTTTAAAGGAAGGTTATTGCAAAGGTTGTGAAGAGACTTCCTTCTCTTCATCATTCTTGACTTCTTTTACTTAAGGTTTCAAGTGCTGAGGAAAAATAGAAACACTAGGAATAGAATGATCTTCCTTCCCCTTCCTTCCCCCCCACCACTTTAAGAAGGGGCAGTGTGGTCAAGCATTCCAGCTGATGCTATTAAGCATTTTCTTATCCAAAATCTTAGAATTTACCCAGGATCCTCATAGAGTTTTCAGAAAGAGAAGATGACACAAGGCAAGAATGGCACCTTCCTCTTACCCAAAGGAAGGCTACAATCACGTTTCCATCTTTCAGAAATCTTTCTTCTTTGAAACTCTGAAGACTTATGAAAAAATAAGTAATTGCTTAACCTTTCCATATATTTTTAAGTTTCTTGAATCACGCCTACTCTGGGGTTGTTTAGTAGATTGATTCCACTTATTTTTACTTTTATCCTGAGGATACTCCCTAAGGTTTCCCTTGTGCAGGAATTAATGAAAAAAAAAGGCAAATGAGGGTGGCCTAGCTGCACCAGATCTAAAACTATATTATAAAGCAGTGGTCACCAAAACCATTTGGTACTGGATAAGAAATAGAGTAGTGGATCAGTGGAATAGGTTAGGTTCACAGGACAAAATACTCAATGACAATTGTAATCTAGTGTTTGATAAACCCAAAGACCCCAGTTTTTGGGATAAAAACTCACTATTTGACAAAAACTGCTGGGATAATTGGAAACTAGTATGGAAGAAATTAAGCATTGACCCACACCTAACACCATATACCAAGATAAGGTCAAAATGGATTCATGATCTAGGCATAAAGAATGATATTATAAACAAATTAGAACAATGTAGGATGGTTTACCTCTCAGACTTGTGGAGGGGGAAGGAATTTGTGACCAAAGAAGAACTAGAGGTCATCATTAATCACAAAATAGATAAGTTTGACTATGTCAAGTTAAAAAGTTTTTGTACAAACAAAATGAATGCAGACAAGATTAGAAGGGTAGCAGTAAACTGGGAAAATATTTTTACATCCAAAGGTTCTGATAAAGGCCTCATTTCTAAAATATATAGAGAATTGACTCAAATATATAAGAATTCAAGCCATTCTCCAATGGATAAATGGTCAAAAGATATGAACAGACAATTTTCAGACGAAGAAATTGAAACTATTTCCGGTCACATGAAAAGGTGCTCCAAGTCACTATTGATCAGAGAAATGCAAATTAAGACAACTCTGAGATACCACTACACACCTGTCAGATTGGCTAAAATGACAGGAAATGATAATGATAACTGTTGGAGGGGATGTGGGAAAACTGGGACCCTGATACATTGTTGGTGGAACTGTGAACGGATCCAACCATTCTGGAGAGCAATTTGGAACTATGCTCAAAAAGTTATTAAACTATGCATACCCTTTGACCCAGCAGTGTTTCTACTGGGCCTATATCCCAAAGAGATTTTAAAGGAGGGAAAGGGACCCACATGTGCAAAAATGTTTGTGGCAGCCCTTTTTGTAGTGGCAAGAAACTGGAAATTGAAAGGATGCCCATCAATTGGAGAATGGCTGAATAAATTATGGTATATGAATGTTGTGGAATATTATTGTTCTGTAAGAAACGACCAACAGGAGGATTTCAGAGAGGACTGGAGAGACTTGCATGAACTGATGCTGAGTGAAATCAGCAGAACTAGGAGAACAATATACACAGCAACAAGACTATACGATGATCAATTTTGATGGACATGGTTCTCCTCAACAATGATGTGATTCAAACCAGTTGTTCATCGATGAAGATAGTCATATACATCCAGAGAGAGGCCTGTGGGAACTGAGTGTGAACCACAACACAGCATTTTAATGCTTTCTGTGAATATTTCCATGCATTTTGTTTTCCTTCTTAGGTTGTTTTTTTCTTCTTCTCTTTCTAGATCTGATGTTTCTTGTGCAGTAAGATAACTGTATAGATATTTATACATGTATTGTATTTGTCATATAATTTATCCTATTTAGCATGTATTAGATTACCTGTCATCTAGGGAGGGGTGGGGGTTAGGGGGAAGGAGAGGAAAAGCTTGGGAAAATTTTTTTTTTTTGCAAAGGTCAATGTAGAAAAATCACTCATATGTTTTGTAAATAAAAAGCTTTATATATTAAAAAAAAAGGGTTTCCCTTGTGCATCTATAAAATGGATATTTGGCTTGTACAATTCTCTTAACAGAGTTGCTGTTAGGAGATTATATTAAAAATTGCAGAGAGGAAAAAAGTGTTAGAGTTCAAGTTAGAACCTAGATTCAAATCCCACTTTTTCCATTTGCTACTAATATGGTATCAGACAAATGTCTCAGAGCCTTAGGTTCCTTTTACCACAAAATGATGAACTCTAAGGAACCTTCTGGTTCTTAATATGAACCCTACAAATATGACAAATATCGTGGTTCTAATGATAACAATTGTTACAGAATAATCAATGTTTTAAGCATCTACTATGGGCCAGACACTCTGTTACAGAATAATAGGATTGCACAGCTGGGAGACTGCATCCAATGCCCTGGTCAGCCAGTGTCTTTTTAGTTTTTATTTTAGAATTTCTTTTCTCCCACCTTCCCATCATTTGAAAATTGGATAAGTATACCATTGATGATTTTATCTGAATCCTTGAACAATACAAAGCTAAGCAATGAGATCCAAAGGGCACTCCATTAGAGACCTTTGGTCAAATTAACATCAAACTTTTGATCAATGCTTAACCAGTTCTGAACCCATCTAATTACATTATCACCCAGTCCTCTCCAAGAAAAGCATGAGCTACTTTATCAAACACTTTGTCAAAATCTAGGTAAGAGTCATCTACAGCAAATAAAAATGGTTAGTCTGGCGTGAAGAAGCCACATGAGTTCCTTATGATGAATAATCCATTCCAGAATTTCCCACGGAATTAGACACATAAATTTATAGTCAGTAGATTTAAATCTCTTCCCTTTTTTTCTTTTTTGATAATCAGGACATTTGTCTTTTTCCATTCCTAAGGTCCATTTCTCATTGTCTATGACTTTTTGAATATCACTATTAAACTTGGCACTCAGATCCACAAACAAGGTCTTTGAGGAGCCAATCATACAGGTGTGGCAAATCATCTCTTGCTATCTCTTTTCTTGGGTAACTACCCCCCAGCTTCCACTTTCATTCATCCTTTCCCAAACCAAAAATGATTTGCATTGGCAGAAGAAACAGTAACAAAATGCAATTGAATAGCTCTTGCTTCTCCCTTATCAATTATTGATAACATTTATTAAAACCCACTATGTACAAGGTTTTGTTCCTATAACTTGTCTGTCACCTGCTTTGTGTATGAATTAAATAAAAATTAAGTGTTACCATTGAATTCATAATGGAGAAAAGTCTGGAGTCTATAGCTAAAGGATGACATTGTCCAACTAAATCATGGATGAAAACTTGGACTGAGTGTCCAGTGAGAGATGAGACTTTTGTAGAAAAAAAGAAGAGGAATGAGTTTGAGGGAAGATGCCAGGTGAGAAAAAAAAAAAAAAAAAAAAAAAAAAACACTTGGACATAATTGGAGATTTTGGTCTGGAGGGAGAGAAAGGAGGAGGGGCTAATTCAGCCTTGCCTTAGATTCAAAAAACTGGGGCTTAGAAATCCATCTAACCTTTATGTGACCACTCCTTGGCTCTTGAGCTTGAATGATTGGGCCCCAGAGAAGGTATAGAGGTTCATTTTGGCTTAACATGAGCCAAAACTTCTGAAAAAATTAGCTCATCTCTTTCACGTGCCTTCAACCTTTGACAAGAGGCACTATGAATTTGAATATTCTTTCCAACACTGCAATTTGCAACTCACCTATGATTTCTTTCAAAGTATATTGTTGGTGTCCTGCCAGATGCTTTCACTGTTGTCTACATAATACACTGAGGATCTCCCTCTAGATCCCTTGATATTCCACGGATCCCAATGGAACACATAAGCTATGTACTGGCAATCCCTCACTCATTTGTCCATCCCTTTTTAGCTCATGACAACCCTTCAGTATGAGGATAATCATTCAAGTAAATCCTACTTTGATGACCCAAATCTGGTGGTCTAGCAGTGTATCATCTTTGCCATATTATTTTCTGATCAGCTACTATTCCCATGCTATAATACAAAATGTGTTATAGGAAGAAAGGAGATTTATGTGGTCTCAGAGAAGATTAGCAGGAAGGACAGAAAAAGTTATACTAAACACATGAAACAGTTTAGGATCACAAGATCTAAGAAATAAAGGGATATAGACATTATCCAATACACACCATTTTTTTTAAAGTACTTAACTACACACTGGGGATATAAATACAAAAACAAAGATGGTCCCTGCCTTGAAGAAGCTTATATTCTAACAGGAGGGAAGGGTGATCAGGAAGAAGTATCAAATCTTTTGAAAAATTACAGAGATGATGAATGGATCTAGATGGGGCCATATTTTCTACCAATAATTAATAGTTTTTCATTAGGACTCCATAACTAAAAGGGAGGTGGAAAAAGACAAAGGTATACATGTATACCACAGTCAGATGGCAAAAGAATAAATGAGGAGGTAAGCAAAGCATGGCTGGAAGTGACATTAAATATGGTGGGTGAGTTGAGGCATTCACCAACCAGCTTGACCCATGGTCACACATCCCATTAAATAGGGAAGTCCAGGTGAGAATTTGGGTTTCATGAGAAATCTTGAAGTTCAGAGTAGGGTGAAATTAGCAAGGAAAATAAACATGGTAAGCTGAATTAAGTTTTCATTATATGATAGGGTTAACATGAGCTTCACTCTGGACCAGTGCTGTCCCCCTTCTAAGAAATGTCTTCCTAGGAACACCTCAAAGGCAGAATCGACTTTGATTCATTCTTCTTTGTCAGGTACCCCATTGAAAATTCTGACAATGGTAATTATCATCGTCAGTAATAATTATGTTATGCTTGACAAAACAACACATATTATATAGAGCTTTTCTTCCCAGGAATTCAACATGCTGCTATCATCCTACTCATTATTTTCCTACATAGAAAGTGGGGGTGGGATGGAGGTGAAACCGATTCTTCTATAATATTATTCAAAGGAGCTGGCTTCTTATTTCCACTTAGGCCTAGGTCAGATATTTCAAAGAATAGCAATTCAAGCAGATTCCTCTTTCTCTTAATTAGCAAAGTCTTCCTCAAGTAAATTCCCCAAGCCAACAATTTTTTTTTCCACCTCATACCTGAGAAGTCTGAAATTCTTGCCATTCTCTGCCCAAGTGAGATTGGCCGGCTAACTGATTTTTGTTTTGGGGTTTTTGATTTGCAGGCCAATTTCCTTGCTTTTACACGGGCTCCTCCCCTCACGTATGGAATTTTCCCAGTAGAGATGTGATACTTGATGATTGGAGAAAGAGGCAGTGGAATGTCTGGCAAGAGGGTTAGACTCGGGCGAGGCACTTTTGAGCAAGTGAGGGAAGAGAAATCCAAGCTGGATCTCTAATTCACAAGAAACTGAGGGGCTTAGAATGCCGCCCTAGAGTACTGAGGGGTTAAAAAGTTTCTAGTTCCTAAAATTTAGATCCATGTTTTCCTGACTCTGAAGTTATACCATGTTCTCAAAAAGAACAGGCTCTGAGCCTGAAATGAGGTGGAACCAAGTCTCAGACACTTAGTAGGTGTGTTACCCTGGGCAAGTCACCTAAATCCTGCCTGCCTCAGTTTCCCCAATTGTAAAAAGGGGGTAATGATAGTACCTACATGGCAGAAGATTTGTAAAGTGTGCAGCACAGTAGGTGCTTGGTTTCTTCTCTCTCATAAATTTTATATACATATATATATTTTAGTGCTGGGGTTGAAGGTGGGGATGATAAGCTGTATCCAAAGTTTCACAAGCTTGGGAGTACACCACATTGATAATCTCCAGGATATATGTTCACTCCTCTTTTAAGGGAAGGCTGTAGGGCCTTCAGACTGGGAATCAGCAGGTCTAAGCTTCAAATGCCATCAAAAATATTTCCCTACTGGGTGATCCTTAAGTCACTTAAAATATCTGAGGCTCAGTTTCCATATCTAGATTAGTGAGAGTAGGAATGATGGAGAAAGCCAGATATGTATGCACTGAACCTATTTACCTTCAAGTTGACTTGAAGACACTCACCCATTTCCCATCTACCAGTCCAGAAAACAAAGGTTTTCCCAAAATTCCCCCCTCCCATTATGTTTTTACTACCTACTGAATCCCCAAGCCTACTTCAAGGCTCTAATCTACCAGGCATGAAGCAGGAACATAGTGTGACACATCCTGCCTTCAAGGTCAACATTCAAGGTCAGTACTCTGAAGAGTGACCCTGAGTGAGTAAGTAGCTGAGGCATAGAGAATCAAAATCTGAATTGGTAGAAGGAGTACTCAAACAGGAACAAAAATCATACTGATAAAGACCCTGGAAGTCAAGGCATCAAATCCCTATTGAACAAATAAAGAAACTGAGGCTGAGGGGAATTAAAGATTTGCTTGCCTATGGTCATATCATAGCAAATATTAAAAGTGGGAAATGTGATCCAATCACTATGGTCATAGGCAAATGTCTGCATCTGCCAAGCAGGGGGACTGGATCAGATGACCCCTTTCTAGTTTCAAATCTATGAACCCAAGACTCCATCTTGCAAGAAGAGCATTTTTAGTAACTTCTACTAAGTGACAGTGACAGAATTTGAACTCGGATCTTCCTGACTGAGCAAAGCCCTCTAGCCACTAGCCTATATAGCTTCTAATAAAACGTTTCAACGGACTGAGAAAAAAAAATCTATTAAAAAGTCCAAATAAACCTTTGGTATTCTGATTTGTGGCCAACACGTGTCTAACAAAATTAGAAATGAAAGGCATGAGGGGTCATTTGGTCAACTGTTCCATCTAATTCGATAGTCCTTTTTCCAATATCCCTGGCAGATGGCTACCCTCCTTCTCTGCTTACCTATTATCAAGAGATGAGAGTAACTATGACAACATGTCAACCAGATAAGCTACAGGAGACAGTTTGCTAATCAAGAAATCATCATATGACCCTTGTAGACACAGAAATATTATTATTTGTTTCAGAAAACAGTGATTGCTATTGGAGAAAATATGAACTTTGTAGCAGGAATACTATAAATATTGCCTTCTTTAGACTTGCTGTAAAAGTTTATGGAGATTGACAGATTGTTCTCTTATTAACATATGACCTAGTTTCTACAAAATTTAATGGCCCCAGGCCAGGCATGCTTTGCAGTAAATTCAGTAATTCTTTATGTCTGTCTCCACCCACCAACATATATTCAAAATCTGTATTAATTCACAAGCCAGTAAACATTAGATTCAAAAGGCATTCATTTATTAAGTACCTACTATGTGCTAGAAGCAACCACTCTGGTAGGAAAAATAGAACAGGAAAAAGAGAAAGGAGGGAAAGAAAGATGGGAAAAAGGGAAAAGGAAAAAAGAGAGAGAGGAAGATAAAGGAGTGAAGGTAAGAACTGAAGGAAGTTAAGAAGGAAGAAAAAAGAGGGAGAGAACAGGTATGGGAGGAAGGGAATGAAGGAGGAAAAAAGGGGATGAGGGAAGAAGGGAGGAAGGAACTTAGGGAGAGAAGGAAAAGGGAGAAAAGGAGGGAGAAAAGGAAGGAGGGGAAGAGAAAGGAAAGAAGGAAGGCATTATTCTCTAGGATCCTTTTTAAAATAAATCTCTATAAAATCTCTATATTCTCTTATTTAAATGTAATGATTTTTAACATAATTGTAATTGTATGCAATTCATACCCTATAAATAAGACCTACATGATTTATGACAAGTGCTTTAATCTCTCCTAAAGAGATTTTTGTTCTCTCCTAAAGGGGTTGTACCAGATGATTAGAAAGATCCTTGAGTATACTAACAATCTGTCTTTGGACCTTTTCATTAATATAGCAGTTATACTTGCCCTTGCCATGGACCAACCCTAAACAAAATCGCAGACACCGGAGTTAAATTTCTGGTTCTCATTTTCCTCGTTTCAATACAACAACTATTTGTAGGTGCTTTGTGTCTCTCTAAAGCACTGGGGGAGATGCAAAATCAGATAAATTGTGGCCTCTTGAAAATGAAGTTTGGTATGGACGAGGATGCACATGAGAATTGGGTATAACCAAATGCTATGCAAAGTCTCACAAAAAAGAGTCACTATCTCCCCTTGCACCACATATTGCATTTCCCAAGGTAACTAATGCTTTCCTGCTGCCCAGTTCTTAGCAGGAAATGTTCTGATCAAACCAAAAGCTTCTGATTAAACTAATTCATAGTGAGATGTCAATGAATAGATGTGGCCCATCTCTCACCAATATTGGAATAAAAAAAAAAAA
>JAJPUD010002678.1:272611-301843 GCA_023553655.1 Myrmecobius fasciatus | reverse complement strand
ACACACACACACACACACATATGCAGTTATATTATATACACATTCAAAGAGTATATCTTGGTTATAAGCTAAAGGTCACTAGCTAGTAAAGTGACAGGTTTTCTGATTCCATTATACCATATTTACCTCTGATAAATTAATAAACTCTATTGTCCCAATGTCCTAAAGGTTGCCCCCTCACACACATAACAGAAATATCAGTCACTGAAAACTTTTAGAACCAAAGACTTAGCATGGAAAGTTGTTTTTTTTTTTAAACCTGCAACCAATAAAATTAAACAAATATTAAGAATCTACCTATAAGCGAGCTTTGAAACAAGTTTGATTTTTTCAACCATTGTCCCTTACACAGAGGGGATAATACCTATAAAGCTCTAAATAATAAACCACTCTGGAGATGTGAGTTATGATGAGGATGATAATGAGAATGTCTAGTTGTATTAATTTCCCAGCAAATACAGCATGAAGAAAAAAACCTTCCATGTTGGTGGTGAAATTATTTTGGGGTTGTTGCTGTGTGCACAGTATGGTGTATGATGTTATGATTATCAAAAGAGTATGGCTCTGTTCAACTCCCTGTCTCTCCAGTTTACCTCTTACCTCCCCTTTTTCTTTCTTTCTTTTTTCTCCACCCTTCTATTTTCCTATTCACTGTCATGAAGGACTGCCTGCAAAGGGTCAATTCAGCCCGGCATGGTTCTAGCAGAGATATGAATCACCAGCAGCAGCAACTACACCAAGTGGATAAAAATTATAGGATGCTGTTCTTGAAGAGAGTTACATAAATAGAATATGTCACAACCATCCTGAAGATTTGGACTCTATCGACACTTCATGGGAATGAAGCCATCAACTGCCTGGGGCTATGTCTTTGGTCAGAGGTAACCATTATCTTCTGTGGATTAACTCCAATGTTTTAGAGAGGGTAGCTGGAAAACAGGTTCTTCCTCTTGTTTTTAAAGTGGAAAAATGGAATTCTTCCATTTACAAAAGAAGGCGATTAGTTAGAATACTATCACCCAACAGGAATATTTTACTTTCATCTTCCTGGGTCTATAGTTTATGCCGACAGCCTTATGAGATGAACCCTTTGGAAAAAAATGTTTCAGTCCAGGTGCAGTTGTCTCTGGAAAGGCCTTAATTAAGACAGATCCATTTTGATTTCACCATAAGTGGTTTTTCTTTTCTGTGTTGAATAAATTTATCACAGACTGCCTTAATAATCCAGAGCTAGTTGTCTCTGCACTTTCTGCAAATCAAAGTAATTAATTTCTTATATGTGAGAAGCAGAAAATGAAACATTGGTTCAGAGCCATTGTTTTATGTAAAAGCAGGTACCATGAATGGAATGTCAGTGAACCCTTATAAAAGCATCTTAACCTGCTTCCTCCCATCTCACCCTCTATCCCCATCTTAACTTCAATTGTGGAAAATGTGCCAATATCCCCTTTATCTTTGTTTTGCTAGTTTGACTTTTACTAGCTAAATTAGTCCAATTCCAGCTCTCAGGGAAAAGAAATACAACATACCTCTTAAAGCCAATTCAACAAGGTTTTATTGATAAATATGCAAACCATCAATGGTACATGGAGATAGCATACACAGAATACACGTGCCATTGTGCTCTGCTGTTCACAGTTTATTCTGGTCCTTAAAGGTTAAAGCAGCAAACATGGAAGGTACAAGCAAACCTAGCTCTGTACAGGACACAGGACACACTGGAGCAATAGAGAATAGGTCTGTTTTGTAATCAGGAGGGTAAATGCAGCTGGATCATGTTTCAAATGCACCAGCAGATCCCAGATACCTCTTGAATATACCAGTTGTGAGCAAGCTAGATAAGACTGCATGAAAGAATAGATAGAATTCCTTTGGGGGGCAAGAGAGAGAGAGAGACAGAGACAGAGACAGAGAGAGACAGAGACAGAGACAGACACAGACAGAAAAAGATAGAGACAAAGAGAGAGAAAGAGAGAGAGACAGAGAGACAGAGATAGACAGAAGGAGAGAGAGAAACAGAGAGAGAGAGAGGCCATCGGCCAATGCATTCTTGTATCTCTTAGTTATTTCACCTGATTCTTTTGAGATTGTCAAGTCAACAAATATTTATTAAGTACCTACTTTGTGCCAGGTACTGTGCTAAATGATCTTCCCAGAAAGAGGAGGGAACACAATTAGGTCTGACTAGCTCACTGCCAAAAACCACTTTTCTTGGATAAATGAAATTATCCTTAGATAATAGCCAAGATTGGGGTGTGTGTGGGTGTATGTGGGTATGTGTGTGTAAAGAGAGTGAAAGAGTTTTAGTGGATCTTTAGCCATCACAGTAGACAGAGAATTAGCAGATTTAGGGTCTGGTCCTGGGTTCTGAGTGTGCCCCAACTAGCTGGGTAAATTTAGATAATACTTAATCTCTCTGCTCCTTGCATTTTTCACAAAAAGAAGAGAGAGAGAGAGAGAGAGAGAGAGAGAGAGAGAGAGAGAGAGAGAATAATGTTAGTTGCTCCAACTTCCTCTGAAGTTTTTGTGTGGATAAAATGAAATAAGTATGAAAGCATTTTAATAAGTTAAAAGTACTTACCAATATAAAATTTCATTATACTCCATATAATTTACAATAGTTTGAAACATGGGTCATTATTTTTAGTGGAATATCCTTCCCATGAGGCAGCATGGTATAGTGCTTGGAGAGATTGCCTAGAGTCAGGAGGAGCTTAGTGCAAGTGTGGTCTTTGACCTTGGACAAGTGGTTTAACCTCTCAGTGCCCCAGGCAACATTCTAAGACTATAAATTATGAGCAGTTGCCTATATGCATTAGTAAAGAGCTTCTTCACCAGGAGTTTCTTATACTTATGAAAACACAGGTGGAAGGGAAAAAATTTTTTTCAGATAATATTGTATGGATGAAAGTCATAGAACACTATTATCTCTGAAGAATCAAAAGTTGAAGATCACTCCAAGGGCAATGTAGAGGTGCATGGTAATTATCAGCAGACTGCAGCAATTCCAAACAAGGAATTACAAGGGATAAGTGGTGCAAAAGATGCCATCAAATAAATGTATGATGAAAAGAGACGTGCTGTTTATATGTCAAGAGTAAAGGATAACTAATCAACAGCCATCACATTGCTCTAGCATCTTCACATTGTCAAGGAAGGCCCCAAGCTCATTGAGAGGACCCATCAAGGTGAACATGGGATGAGAGGTGCATGGAATGATTAAGGGTAGAATGCAATCTGCACCACTGGCAAGAATAACCACATCTTTGAGATCACAAATCCATTTGAGTATTGAAGTAGAATATATAGACAAGTTCAATGATGTCACCCTTAAGCAAAATACTCTTTCCCCTGTATCTTTCCTGAAAGTCAGTAGCACACTAAAATTGTCTCCATTAAATAATATGAAAGTTCAGTGGATATAATTCCATGGTGAGCTAGGTGGGCAGGGAAAATTTCACAGAAAAGCTCCCAGCAATCCCTCACAATGATTACAAAAGCAAGGTTTGAGGTGGTGTTTTAATTTTTTTTAAAAAGCAAGTTTGATTATTTAGCATCAATACAAACAGAAAGGCATAATGATTTTCTGGGCACCATGCTGCAGAACACCCAGTACCTTCAGTGCAACCTGCCAAGAGCCTTCTATTTCATCATCCTGAAAAGCAATTAATAGCTAAAATGGGAAATCAAAAAACAAAGTTATTCAAATCAGCAAGCATTTTTTGAGTACCTACTGTTTGCAGAGCACTATAGCAGGAGAGTTACAAAGTTTAGATAAGATTTATTCCCTGCTGTCATGATTCTTAGAATTTAGTAGTGGGATATGTACACATACACACACACACACACACACACACACACGGAGTTGAGTTGATCAGAATGTGGACTTTGACACTTTATTAAAAGGACAAAAAACAATTCCTGGTTAAATTTCAATTAAGATTGTCTGGGACCCTGGAAAAGAAAGAAACATCCTGGCATTGTGAATACATGTTGACCTCAGCCTCAGGAACTCCCACCTCAGACACTTACTAGCAAGGTGACCCTAATTAAGCAAGTCATTTATCCTCTCTTAGTTTCAGTTCTTCATATATCAAATATATGGGTTGGACTTGATGGCTACTAAGGTTCTTTCCAACTCTAAATTTTTGACCTTGTGATTCTGCTTGGAAGAAGTATTCCTTCACAAATGCCTATAAAAAGGATTTTATAAATCTTCATAGACTTTCTTGCATTTTTTTAATCTTGTCCTCAAGATCTCAAAAAGGCAGCAGAGTAAATCTAAGTCCCGAGGTGAAGGAAGCACAGGGACTTTCCCAATTCAAAAGTTGGAAGGAGCTTTGTAGAAAATACTCAAGGAGCTCATGGGAGTTCCCTATTCTCACTCATGCTAAAGAGAGGAGAGCTCACAAACAATGTTCTTGGAAATCAATCAATCAACAGGCATTTACCTACTCTGTGCTGGATGCTGAGAATACATTTCAAAGAATGAAATAATCCCCCTTCCCAAGGAGTTTATTTTCTAATGATGGAAACAATAAATATACACAGATATATCATTCATATAAAGTTAATAAATGTAAATTCCTACAAAGTGGTTAAATAAAAAGTAGTCTAGGAAGGAGGGCAGTCATAGTTGGAAGAATTAGAAGAGCATGCAAAAAATGGTGACTGAGTTGGATCTTTTTTATTTTTAATTTATGGAATAATACAAGTTATTCCATAATATAGCATAATAAAAAAGATTATTACACATGAACTGCAAATCTATTATGTATAACCAGCTATTCCTTTTAAATATATAATAAAGTTATCATATAAATTTCTTTTTTTTCTTGAATTTTAAAGAAAGGAGTTGTTAGAGGAAAAGATAATGAATGTTGTATTCAGATGTCTCAGAGAGATTTGAAATATCTAATAGGGAATTGGTGATATAGGACTGAAGTTCAGGGGAGAGACTGAGGCTGAATGGATAGAAGCAGGAGTCGTATATGTAGAGATGATAGTTAAACAGATAGAGCCAATGGATGAATTTATCAAGAGAAAGAGGACATTTCCTAATTATCATATTCAGAATCTAGCCTTCTATCAGAAAAACGACATTTTTGGATGTTGTCATACTTTGGGTGATCTTGAGAGCAACCCCAAATCTAAGAATTCATAGATCTGAGTTCTTAGAGAAAAAGAGGGAGTTTCTGAGCCTTATATAGAAAGAAGAGCTTCACTCACATGGTCTTTGTGACTGCTGGAACAAAAATGGACTAAAAGTATGGAAAAGCAGAAGACAGACTTTGCTCCCTATTTTCTCATTATCAGAAGTAATTTAGACTGTGCAGGTTGGATGGGAGATGGGTTACCTATCCAGTAGTTCCAAAGTGTATTTATCTTACAAATGGAAAAAGCATTTATGTTGCACCTACTATGTGCGAAGTAAATATCTCATTTGATCCTCACAACAACCTGTGAGGGGGTTGCCATTGTTTTCCCTATTTTGTAATTGAAGAAAGTCAGGCAAATAGAGGTTAAGTGCCTTTTCCAGCGTCACACAGCAAGTACATATTTGAGGCTAGATTTGAACTCAAGTCTTCTTGCTTGCAGGTCCAACATTCCATCTGCTGTAATATCAGCTGCCAAAAGGAAATCCAAATTAAAGAGTAATATTGTAAGTCTGGAAAAGACTATGTGGGACCCTTTGGAAAAGCTAATGATTCAACAGTATGTCAAGTATATTGACACACTGGTAATCCCAATCTCAGCTGCTTTCTGAGTGAAGTTTAAAGGCTATTATGGATGCTCTATGTCTGTTTAAGGGCTTCTATGGACTCTTTTGTGCCTTCCACATTTTCTATGAGATAAAGTAAAGGCTGTTCAGAACACAATATGCAATTATAATTTTTTTCCTGTTAATTTTTCTGACATAGTTCTAATATCTAAAATTTATATGATTCAATGATTCAAATTTATAAAAATGTAACAATGATTTAGATATATAAGAACAAGATCTATTCCCCAATATGTCAGTGGTCAAAGGATGTGAAAAAGTACTTTGTTAAAGAAGCAAAGCAGGCTCACATTGTTATATTAAAACACATACATACCCTAAATTGCTACAAATTAGATAAATATAAATTAAAATAACTGTTTCTATCTCATGACATTTATATTATCAAAGATGAAATGAAACAAAAATCATAATTGTGGAGGATTTCTGGAGGAACAGTCACTTTATTTCACTATATCATTGGCAGAGATGTGGGATCTTAGTGTATCATAAAAAATAATAAAGGGAAAAAATTCAGAGAAATCTAAAATGACTTTGATGCACTAATGCAGAGTGAAGTAAGGAGAAAGGAAAATATTTGTTAAATGTCTCAAAACTCAGATCAATGCAATTACCAACCATTATTCCAGAAGACTATGATGAGTCATGCTTGCTCCCTTTTAGATGAGTGATAATGGATAAAAATGGCAGAATGAAACATACATTTTCAGACATGGCCAATTTTTTATTTGTTTTCCTTCACTATATTTACTTATTATCAGGGATGGTTTTGGGGAGTGGAAGATTACCAGGATGGAGAGGGTTTATTCCTTTTAAAAGAAGAAAGGTAAAGAGAATCAATGGAACATTTTAAAAAAATACTCAAAAGAGAGCAGAAGATTCAGAAGGAGCCACAGCCAAGAAGACTTATGTTGAAAAAATCATGTTAAATTTAACATATACTTAAAAAACTATATATAATAGAAATTCACTATCATATACAATCATTTTTTTCTAGTCTTCGTAAATGGAAATGCTCATGTCTGTCAAATTTAAATATAATAACTATAAATAAAAACATATTTAAAAAATAAAGAACTGTGGATGCTTAGCCTGGTGAAGACAAGACTTATAGTTATTTTCAAGTATTTGAAGGGCTAGTACTCAAAAGAAAGATTAGATTTTTTTCTTGTTGGTTGAATCAAAGGTTGAAATTACAAAGAGACAAATTTTGGTTTGAACTAAGGGAGAGAGCTATTCAAAAGTAGAATAAGCTGCATAGTTAGGTAATGGGTTCTCTTTCACTCAAGGTCTTCAAGCAAAAGCTGGATGACCACTTATTGGAGATGTTAGTGAATTGATTCTTGATCATGTTTGGACTGAGTTCTCTTACTCTCTAAGACTTTCAGTCCAGGAAATCAGGGTAATTCCAGGAAAAGGTTGCAGTGATTAAAGAATGATTAAAGAATTACAGACAAAAAAAAGGATGTTCCATAGACAATGATGACAGTTGGTATTTATATAGCATTTTAAGGTTTGCAAATCACTTTTCATAATCACCTCATTTGATTCTTAGAAGAATCCAATGTCTCTGCTCTCTGACACTATATCTTAGCTATCTTCTCACTCTGCTTCTCTGGGCCTCTTTCCCACTGGTGAGTTATTCCCAGAACCTAAAAGACCTAAACCAGTCACCCAGACCAGTCACCCCTCATCCTCTGAACTTAATCACCATGTTCCTTAAAAAGTATCTTTCTCTACTCTGTCTTCCTCACTTTGAGTTCCTCTTTTATGAAATTAATTTTATCCAATTAGAATGTAAGTTCCTTAAGGGCAGTATTGTCATTCTTCTTGTTTGTATGTGTTAGCTCAGAGTTTAGTACAGTCCCTAGAATATTTGTACAGTAATTCAGTTGTGCCCAATTCTTTGTGACCCTGTTTATACTTTTTTTGGAAAAGATACTGAAATTGTTTTGTCATTTCCTTCTCCAGTAGATTAAGGTAAATAGGTTAAGTGACTTCTCCAGGGTCACAAAGATATTGAGGGTCTGAGGCTGGATTTGAACACAGATCTTCCTGAATGCATTCTATTCAATGAACCACCTGGCTGCCTCTATGCTGCCTATCACACAGATAGCACTTAGTAAATGCTTGTTGTTTTGACTTTTTAACCAATCTAAGTCATATATGCTTGGCCCATCATATTAGCTGAAATATTTCTTTCCTCTATGAGGGAAAATATTCTTAGAAGATAAATAAAGATATTTAGGGTGATGTGACATTATGCATTAGATTTAGATACCTATAATCCCAGTTTTGAGGAGTAAGAGAAAAATGCATCTATTAGCAGAGAGGTGTTTTATAGGTATAAAAGTACATTAGTTTATTCCTTGTAACTCCAATTCCACATAACATAAGAGTTTCACCACATTGAAGTGAATGAATTATTTCAGAGACCAATGTACATGACAAAGTGTTTATCATCTATGACTAATAGGACACCATTTTCCTTCATAGACATAGATCCAAATGACACTGGTAAGTGTCAACTCTGTTCTGTTTGACATATTCCCCAGGGGTTAAGTGAGGAACTATAAAGGCTCTCTGGAAAGGTTTGGAGTTCAGATAGGCTACTGTACAATGACCTCTCTTTTTTAGAAGAAGAACTGGAAGCATCCAATCTGATTCCTTCCCTGACAGTCCCTGGTCCCCTTATGTTTGGGTGCTTTTCAAATATTGAAACATCTCCCCTTTCCCCAATATTGCTATCTTATCATATTGAAGAAGGCAGACTAACTTTCTTTGTTGTAGTTTTTGCCCTGTTTAAAACCTAGGAATACCCTTTAAAAGCTACAAGGGATTCCTAGAGATATGGAAGGATATAGATCAGAATGTGACTCATGTCCATTTCAGCCCAAGGGAACTCACAATTGGCACCAATAGCTGTAGGTCAAGTCATCTATATTTTCAGTCCCTGTCTATAACTTTTCAGAAGATACAGGCTTGGCTCTCTTCTCTCCTCCAGTATTTCAGTCACATCTATTCACATCTATTTTTTCCTCCTTTTCAATTTCCTTTTTTTATAACTACTCCTTCCCTTGTGGGTTCATTGTTGCTCTTCTTCCTTGTTCCTTCTCTATCCAAAGACATTGGAAACCTTCAAGAAATATGATTGAATTCTGAAAGTAGCTTGAATCCATAGAGAAATTTATTTTATTAGATCTTATTAGGGGGGGCTATTAACTCTGAAAAAAAGTCACAATAACTCTCTTAAATGCAGCAAGTCTAACACTCTATTCCTCTGTTTAGGGGAATTTTCTTTGATGCTTTGGTACAGAAAGTCAGTCAACAAGTATTTAGTATTCCCCTATTATGAGCCAGGAATTGTAGTTGCATCAAGGATACAAAGAAAGGCAAAATAAACAAAAAAACTCCAGTCCCTGATCTCAAGGAACTCACAGTCTAATGGTGGAGACAACATGAGAACAACTATGTACAAACAAGATATAAATGGAATAAACCGGAGAAAATCTCAGAGGAAGGCATTAAAGTTAAAGAGAACTGAGAAAGATTTCTTCCAGAACTTTAGTTGAGACTTGACAAAAGCCAGAAAAGCTACAAATAAAGAGAAGGAAAGAGAGAGAGAGGTCCAGGCATTACTGATGGCAAGTTAAAAAAGCCCAAAGTCAGAAGATGAAGTGTTGTGCAAAGGAACAACAAAAAAAACTGGTGTCACTAGATCACAGAATAGGAGGAAGATGGAAATTGAAACCATAATGACTTACAAAGCTATGAGAAGAGAACAGACTCTCCTCCTCCCTCCCTCCCCCTTTACTTCCCACCCCTGCTTCTCCTCACCATTAGGTCTGATAGTCCTATTTTCAGTTATTTGTTCAGCATAACTAAGTGCCCTCAATTTGTCCAGTATTGCCAGAGCATCACATGACTCACCTGGCTGGGTAATCTCATCCACCACATAATGGCTAAATTTTATTTCATGGCTTTTAAAATCCTCCATAATTTAGTCCTGGCTAATGTATTTTGTATTATTTCTCAACATATGCTTTTCACCATAATCAAGATCATTTCCATTCTCTTTTTTTTAATTTAAAATTTTTATTTTTTATTAAAGCTTTTTATTTACGAAACATATGCACAGGTAATTTTTCAACACTGATCCTTGCAAAACCTTCCAAATTTTTCCCTCCTTCCCCCCACTCCCTCCCCTAAATGGCAGGTAGTCCAATACATGTTAAATATGTTAAAATATATATTAAATATAATATGTATATATATATAGTTATACAGTTATCTTGCTGTACAAGAAAAATTGGATCAAGAAGGAAAAAAAACTGAGAAAGAAAACAAAATGCAAGCAAACAACAACAGAAAGAATGAAAATTCTATATTGTAGTCCATACTCAGTTCCTATAATCCTCTCTCTGGGTGTATATGGCTTTCTTCACTGAACAATTGGAACTGGTTTGAATCATCTCATTGTTGAGGAGAGCCATGTCCATCAGAATTGATCATCATGTAATACTGTTGTTGCTGTGTATGATGATCTCCTGGTTCTGCTGATTTCACTTAGCATCAGTTCATGCAAGTCTCTCCAGGCCTCTCTGAAATCGTCCTGCTGGTTGTTTCTCACAGAACAATAATATTCCATAACATTCGTATACCAGAATTTGCTCACATATTCTCCAATTGATGGGCATCCACTCAGTTTCCAGTTTCTAGCCACTACAAAAAGGGCTGCCACAAACATTCTTGCACATGTGGATCCCTTTCCTTCATTTAAGATCTCTTTGGGATATAGGCCCAATAGAAACATTTCTGGGTCAAAGGGTATGCACAGTTTGATAACTTTTTGAGCATAGTTCCAAATTGCTCTCCAAAATGGTTGGATCCATTAACAGTTCCACCAACAATATATCAGTGTCCCATTTTTCCCACATCCCCTCCAACATTCGTCATTATCTTTTCCTGCCATCTTAGCCAATCTGAGAGGTATATAGTGATCATTCCCATTCTCATGCCTTTGAACCATAGACAAAATGGAAAGCATAATTAAGTCCCTTCCACTATCATCCCACTACATATTAAGGCAGACTATTCCTTTCTTCATAGCTCTAATGGTTGGGAACTTTCCCTCCACATTAAAATGGTTCTTCTCAACTTCTACCTGTTTGTTGCTCCTGGTTCTGTCCTTTGGTGCCAAGACAAATCCTGATTTCACCTCTGACATCTAGTAAATCATATTTATTGCTTGAACCATAATAACTTTCATTTTAAATTTTTTGATTTGATTTTTAAAAATTATTTAGCTTGCTTTATATCATTTTCATTTCTGAATATTTCCCTTCCCATCCCTACTCAGCAAGTCATTTATTATAAGAATGAAAATGAAAGGAACAAAGTTCTGTAGAACTAACCCACATATCATCTGAGTCTGATCAGCTATAAACAATAGCTGCCCTGGTGTCCCCTTCCTAAATCCCCCATTTCCCCCTCCAGGTTGAAAATCTCCAGTTCAACAGATCTTCATATGGCATGAATGCAAGACTCTTCACCATTTAGAGTCACCTTCCTATGGATATTTCCTAACTTGGCAATTTCCTTCCTAAACTATGTAGCCCAAAATGAAAAGAGTCTAAACCCCAAAAAGCAATCTTTTCCAGGCAGAATATGTCATGATGATGGATCATAATGACTTTCCCCCTTAGACTTCATATATTTTGTTCCTCTCTTAGAAATTTATATACTGTTTTATACCATAGCTATTTGTATATGTATCTTATCCCTTATTAACTTAACAACGTGTATACATGAACCAAAAACAGTACTCTAATTGTGATCCAACCAAGGCAGGCTAAAAACACTTATAGCCTTGCTATCTCTCTAATTATGACAAAAAAAACACATTCACTTTTTCCCCTGCCTTATTACTCTGCTGATTTGTACTGAGCTTACCACAAATTAAAACTTCTGGATATTTTTCAAATGAACAATATTATATAGCTTTTCCATACAGATCTCATAAAAATGACTTTTGGAAGCCAAGTAGATTTTTTTTTTCAAAACAAAAACTTCTACTAAAATAGCATCATAAGGACAGAACAACAAAACTTTCTACTCTCCCCCTGTAAGCAGCTACATGGTGCAGTGAATACAATACTAGCCATGGAATCCAAAATACTTGAGTTCAAATCTGGTCTTAGACACTTAGTAGCTGAGCAATCCACCTAACCTTTATTTGTCTTTTTCCTTATCTGTAAAAATGGAAATAATAATAGCATCTATCTCCAAGGATTATTGTGAGAATCAAATGAGATAAAAATTGTAAAATGCTTATTACAAAGACTGGCACATAGTAAACCCTATACAAATGTCAGCTATTATTATTATTATCATAAGCTTGAGGCACAATCTCCCACAAATATACACAGTGTATACTTACCCCTATTTTCCCCTGTTAAATTTTATCTTATTATTACCCAACATTATAGCCTGTTAAAATGTTCTATATCCTAACTAAATGTCATCTGAAAATTTGATAAGTTAATGTCATTTATAAATTTGATAAATGTGATGTCTATGCCTTTGTTCAAGTCATTCAGAAAAAAATATTCAGAAAAAAATATTAGATAGCACATATTCCTTCACAAATTTGCATGTCATCTTTGAGCAGGTGTCATGCTAATCTTCCCTGTATCATTCCAACTTTAGTATATGTGCTGCCGAAGCAAGAACAAACAGCACATATTCCTAAGAAATTCCATTTGATATCTTTTCCCATATTGATATCAAAACAGTCATGACTAATTTTTGGATCTGGCCATTTACAAATTCAAAATATACCTAAGTGCATTATTGTGTAGTCCACAATTTGTATACCTTTTACAAGAATAGCATGAGACACATTGTCAAATTCCTAAAATTTTGGTAAACTCTATATGAAGGATTTCTCTCCTTTACTAGTACCTTATAATCCTGTCAGAAAAAGAAACAAAGTTCGTCTCAAATAACTTGTTTTTGATGAAGTTGTGCTAGCTTTTTGTGACTACTGCTTCTTTTTTTATGTTCACTATTTAGCCATTTAATAAAACATTGCAGAAGTTTACAGAACAGAAAACAAGCTGATTGGTTTGAATACAGTTTGAATATTTCATTCTCTTCTCATTTAAAAAAATCAAAACATTTGAACTCTTTCAGCCCTGTGGTATCTCTCTTGCTCTCAATGATCTTTCAAAGATCACTGAGGGTGGCTCAGAAATCACATCTATCTCTTCTTCCAACAAACTGAGAAACAGAATGTCTGAACATATTGACTTGAGCTCACCAAGAGCAGCTAGATATTTTCTTATTATGTCCTTATTTATCTTGGGAATCAGGTCCTTATTGATGATTTTTATTCATTCATTTTTTTAACTCTCAGAAATTATTCTCCCTGGCAAAGAAAACAAAGCAAAGTAAGAGTGGTGGCCCCATCTTTCCTTCCCTAATTTATTTTCATGATTCCATCTACTCTCAGCAGCAGACCAGCCCCTTATTTGATCCTCCTCTTTCCTTGATATAAAAAAATAAGTTTTTTGTATCTTCTGTGAACAAAACATTGTTTTAGGTGTAGGGATGAAGCATAAGAATTATCCAAAAGTTTTCTATACTCACTCCAATCAACTGGATATTATACTTATTTGTATTCATTTACCTTCCCAATTCAATTGCACATCTATAATTAGTAATTCTTATACCCTGGACAAGCAGAACATGAAAAGTGTCTTCAATAGATTTTGGGGGAAATGATAATATGGGTGAAATGGAGGAACTCGTCCATCTATCTAATTTTCTATCTTAACTTTTTTTTTTGCAAACTAGGCACTAAACTTCATTGTTTCTATATTATTAAAGGATTTCAACTACTGTCAGCCCCCTCTAAATTTAAGATTCTTTAAATTTAGTGTCTTCAAATGATCTGCCCTCTTAGGTAAACTCCTTGAAGTCTGAAATTGCCTTTCAGCACCTGGCACAGCACTTTATACTCAGTAAATATTTGTTTAATTAAAATTGCCCCCCTTCTGTCTTCCTTTCTGTAAAAAAAAGGGGGGGAGAATGAAAAGGATTAGTCAAAGGTAAGGAGATGGGTGATGGCTTAGGGAAGTTATCAGAGAATGGCTATGAAGCTGCCACTAGTACATGGCACTGTGCTGTATGCTATCAATAACATGTATTTATGACTCTCCCTGTGGAACCCTGGCATGCACCAAACTTAATAGAAAACTGCAGTCAAAGGTCCAGGGTGAGTACCAGATTACAACCTTTGATGATACAAAAATGTGTCTTTTTTTAAGAGCTCATATTATTCTAAGGTTAATTACATCCTGGTGAGCATATAATCTAAGGGACATTTGGGGGAAACCAACTTATGACCACATGGAGGCTAATGGCTCCTTCAAACAGGATAGAGACTACATAGTGTCAATAAAAAGATAGACTCCTTTTTTAACAATGGCATAATTGACCATAACAGCTCCTCTGGAGCACTGAAACAGAGTAGTAAAAATTTGTGCCTTTATTAGAAGTCACACACACACAGAGGCACTTTGCCAGTCAGGATACTTCCATTGTTTTCCAGTTTTTAAATGTCCATAGTTTCCCTAGGTGGCAGTAAATGCTGTACACCACCAAATTATTATTTTTTTCAGCCAAGATAGCCTAAGGTTTTATTTTGTAGTGGGGTCATTTAAGGTTATGCTATAGTTATTATTTATCCTTGTATAAGGAAAGCTTAGAAGGGCTCTTGAAAACAGTGCCTAGTCCCATATGGGCACAAAGTGAGTCCCTAGTAAATACTTGTTGACTAAAAATAGCCTTTGAGCCTAAGAAGGGTGGTGGGGAGTAACTATTCTCCATCTCCACTGGAGACAGAGCAAGAAAGAAAATGCTGGAAGAGGAATTTGAGGAAAACTAAAAAAATCATTTCTCATTCTCAATTTTGCTCATCCATCAAATGACACTCTACCTAATTCAAAGTGTTGTTAGTTGAGAACTAAAAACAGAATAGTAGATATGAAAGAATTTTGAAGAAAATATAAACCCAGAATATTATGATTATTAAATTAGGACTCAAAGAATACTTTCTAACTTACTCTATAAGCAAGACAATAGAACACAGTAGGAAAATAACTTTCCGTCTATTATTCATTCAGAAGAGGGCGATAGCCCTCAAATTTCTGACAAGTAATTTTACAGAATATGTTGCAGCTTACAAAAATTACTTTACGTTCACAATTGCATTCAATTCTCCCAAGACCCCTGTGAGAGAATAAATTTTTTCTTGAATTTCCATTCTTCTTCCCCTTCCCTTTTGGACCATATCTATGCTTCCACTGGTATAGGGAACACCCAATAAGGAAGCTCCCTCTTCTTATGTAGGTCCACATCCACACCTGATTTGCAATTTATTGACTTACAGAATTGTCCTGGCTACTTGGAGTTCAAGTGACTTGCCTAGGATCACATGTCTAGAATGGTAGAGGCAGAGCTTGAACTTAGATCTTCCCTACCCAAGATCTATTCAGTACATTACACTTTTCCATTTTACAAATGAGAAAATGGAAGCTCAGGAAGATTTGTCTCGTTGATGAGTGACAGTGAGGACTCTACCCCAGATCCTAAAACTCCAAATCCAGTCCTTCTGCTTCCCTTTTTCAAACAGCCAGCCATGATGAAATCAAGGCAGGCTTAATTCAAATGGCAACAAATCTGTCACCAGGGTTTTCTGTAAGCATAAAAGGGTATCCTGGGAGCAGAAGGAAGAATATCTCACTTCATCTATTTTATTTCCCCAGTTCCTATTATTCATCACAGAGAAGTGTAGATAAGTTAAACAATGCACACACAACACTGACCATCTGAAGTCAGTCTCTAGGCAGCTCTTTGGCAGTTCCATCTGCATCTATACAAGAGTAATGTTTTCATGGTGTCATTGGGTAACATCAGTCCTGTTGGGTGCAAACTTCAAAAACAAGTAATCAAAGTGTTTACCTGATGAATGAAGGGCATGGTGGGGGTTGGGGAGTGGAAAATGGCAATTTCATTTCAAATATATCTACGACTTCTCATTAGGCCATGAAACTTGCAGGTATTAATCATCAAAATAAATGTTCCCTGCCCTTAGGTGCGCTCTAGTATCACACAAGAGAAATGACCAGCCCAGCTCATCCTCTCATCAAATCACTGAAGATGAAATGAATTTTAAAACAATATCCCAGGTGGATTACACATTTAGCTACTTAACAGGGGACTTTTCCGGGACCCTCATTTATTATTTTGAAAAGCAAAGCCAGTTACTGCCAATAATTAAGTACAGCTTTGTGCTGGTTGCTGTTATTTCATAGGCTTTAAAACCGTAGATTCTGTGGCTAATAGCCAGCCTCCCTATTGTATCTTGAACTTGGCTTTGAAAAAACTTCTGATAGTTTCCCACTGAGCCAAAAATAAAGTTAGTGATCTCCTTTTCAGCAAAGGTCAGGCAATCCATTATTCTGCCATATTATAAAGTAAAATAAAAGACAGAAACACTAGGATTTAATTTTGGCTGTTTTCTCTTTTGCGATTAGGTTAAGTGACCGAGATGCTAAAAGCTTCATATCTTGTAAAATCATGTGCCTCCCTCTGTCTGCTGTTTTGGACTGGTTTGGTTGCAAGTTGCATTCTAAAAGGCATTTAATAGGAGTCTAAAGTGTACAGAGACATCTCATGTGTCTTATAAGAGGAGGCACACTTTCATATCGAAATGGCTTTAAAATGTCTTTCTTTCTCCAGAGATGTTCTAAAGGCAGAATTAGAGTGTTAACCTAAACAATAGATCTGCATTTCAAGCATTAATTTCCAACTTAAAAGAAGAAAATTCCAATTACTTATAGAGCAGGTCAAAATGCTGATTTCTCATAACCAGAGCCCTAGAAAGGAATGTCTGAAACACAGAGAACTATTTTATTAGTAAAACAGAGAAAGGGGAAAAGGTAATGTTGGTTTAATGATTACTGTATTCCCCATAGCATATTCAGGGCTGGTCTTATCCATATAGTATAATTATGCAGATATCAAGAAAGTCCTACTATTCCTCCAAAGACCACCCTATTTGTTCAAATTTTAAATCCCACCTCTGTTTTTACATTACCTAGATTTCCCATCCCTACTCCCTCCATGTTCCTACATGTCTCTGCCTGCTCCCTTCTAGAATTCTATCTCTTTTTTTTTAAGGGAGGAAGAAGAGAAAAGATTCAGCAAAACTAATTAATAAATTGAAAAAAATCTGACCTTATACACAATGTTCTACACCTATGAATCTTCCCTTCTCCAACCTCTGGAAAGGAGTAGGAAGAGGTATCTTCTCATACTTCTTTTTTGAGAGCCAACCTTGTTATTTATAATTTTGCATTTTTATTGTTATTTGATTGTTGCTGTTTCTATTTACATTATTGTAGTCATTGCATATATTGTTATCTTTGCATTGCTTACTTCTCTTGCATCAATTGGTATGTCTTTCCATGCTTCTTTAATGTTTCTTAAAACAAAGCTTCTTAAATTATAGGCTGCAACTCCATATGGGGTCATGAAACTGAATGTGAGGGTCATGAAATTATGACATTATTAGTAAATGTTTGATTTGTACACCTATTTTATATACCTATATCCTAGGGTCATATAAAAATTTCTTGGGCAAAAAGGGGTCATGAGTGGAAAAAGTTTGAGAAGCCTTGTCTTAGAGCACAATAATAGTTTATTACATCCACATATTATCATGTGTTTAGACATTCCTCCAATAGATGGACATCTATGTTGTTTCTAGTTCTTTGCTAATACAAAAAGTGATACTATAAATATTTTGTCAATGACCTCTGTAGAGTATATTCCTAGCAATGGCATATGTGGGTCAAAGGGTATAAATATTTTGGCCACCTTATTTCAATAATTCCAAGTGGCCTTCCAGAATTGTTGTACTAATGCACAGCAAGATACTAGTAAGCCTGTTTTGTCACACCCATATCCCAACACAGACTATTTCTATTTTTTCATCTTTTTCACTTTTCCTTAGACATCTTCTAGCTGTATGATCCTAAAAACACTTAATCTGACTCAGTTTCCTCATCTGTAAAAACAAAGATAATAGCAGCATTGTTGGAAAAGTAAAATGAGATAATAGTTGTTAAACATTTTGTGTACCTTAAAACAATATATAAACACTATTATTAAAATAATTGTTTTTAACATTGCTAGATGTGAGATGAGACCTCAGGGTTGTTTTAATTTGCCTTTTTCTTATTTTTGTGTGTGTGTGTGTGTCTGATTTGGAGCATTTCCTTATATGGCTGTTAATAGGTTGCAGTTCTTTTGAAAATTGTTTGGTCAAATCCTTTAACCCCTTATCTATTAGTGAATGACTATTGTTCATATTGTTTCTGCAGTTTGTTTACATATCATGAATAACCAACCCTTCTCTGAGTATTTGTCACAAAGATTTTTTTTTCTTAGTCAGCCACAAGAACTTATATTCATCTGAAGGAAAATAATACATATACAGATATATCAATATAAAATACATAAAGGAAAAAATTTTTGAGAGATGCAAACACCTGGCAGATACAAATAGAAGGTGGTGTTTGGGCTGAGCCTTGAAGGAAACTAAAAGTTCTAAAGACAGAGGTGAAGAGATTATATTTTAGGCATGGGAGACAGGCACAGAAGGAGAAGTTGTGTTTAAAGGTATAGAGGAGGAACCGGGATATCAAGCATGAGTAACAGCCAGTAGGCCAACATAATAAAAATGCAGAGTGTATAGTGGTGGTGGTTGGTGGGAAGCAGAGTGTAATAGGAATATAGTACAGAATAGTAGAAAGGAATCGTGTTAAATAGGGCCATAGGTGCCAAAGTGAGGAATTTGTAGAGATATATTGGAGTTTTTTGAACAAGATAGTAACATAGCTGGACCATTAATGTAAATTTGGCAGCTAAGTGGAGGATAGATTGGAAAAACAATAGATTAAATGTGAGGAAATTAATTAAGAAGTTATTGTAAGAGTCCAGGCAAAAAGTTATGTCTATAGCAGATGGAAGTAGGGATAGATTAAAAGATGTTGTGGAAATAGAAAATACAAGATTTAGCAAACTGTTTGAATATGGGAGGTAAGAGAAAGGGAAAAGTCAAGGATGACATCAAGGTTAAGAATCTGGGTGACTGGAAGGATGGTGACAATTTTGACAAAATATGGATTGAGTTGAGGAATGAGTTTTGTGGGAAAGTGAATGAATTATGTTTTGTACATTTTAATTCTAAAATGCCCGTGAAATAATGTACTGGAAACATCCAATAGGCATTTGGTGATATAAGACTGACGTTTGGCAGAGAAACTCAGGCTAGATATATATGTCTTGGAGTCATGTGATAATCGAATCTACAGCAGTTGATGAAGTCCCTGAAAGGATATAAATAGAGGGAAACAAGAGGGTCTACAAAGTTAGGGGATGGGACATAAAAAAATTCAGCAGAGGAGACTGAATTGTAGTTAGAGCAATAGGAAAAGAACAAGGAGAGAGCACTGAAACAAAAACTGAAAAAAGAAAAGGAAAGGGTATATAGAAAGGAAAATGATGAACAATGTCAGATGTTTCAAAAAAATAGTCAAGAAGAATGAGGACTGAGAAAAGGGCATTAGGTTCAGCAATGAAGATCTCATTGGTGTCTCTGGAGAGAGCAATTTCAGTTGAATGTTAAGGTCAGAAGCTGATAAGAAGGTATATGAAGGAATAAAGTGGAAGCAATAAGTGTAGATGGTTTTTAAAAGTATTTTAAAATACTGACTATGAAAAGGAAGAGAGTTTAAGGATATAATCAGGTCATGAAAGATTTATTTATATATTTTAAGAATGAAGGAACCCTAAATAGATTTATTTGTAGGCAGCAGGGAAGGAATCACATTTTAGCTAAAGCTGAACAAGAACAATTTATGGGACAACTTGCCAAAGGAGACAGAAGAAGATAGGATCAAGTACACAAGCAGAGGTGCTGTTCTGCTGATCTCCTTTTCTCAAAATACATGTTTTTGAACCTGTTGTTCACCTCTGTGTTTCATTATTCTCTTCCAATGGTTGGCTGGTTGGCTACCTCCACCAGTTTTTTTAGCTTTGATTCTGGTATTCTGTTTACTCTTTTGCATCAGTACTTAAATTACTTTCACCCCCTCCCTTGTCCCTATTGGAGGCAAAAATAAATAGCAATGAAAAGATAGCAAATTCAATGTAAAGATCTGAGAAACTATTTTGTTCTGGTGTAGAGAAGAGGGAAAGGATACTAAATGACTGTGGGAATCCATTCAAGGGAACTGGGAGGGCAGAGAAAAATTGAGGAGGAAAAGAAGAATGATAGAATGGAGAAAGGCTTCTGGAAAGAAAGCCAAATTCAATTTTAAAACATTCATAGTAGGCATATTACATTTTTTTTTACTTAATAGTATTTTATTTTTCTCCAATTACATGTAAAGATAGTTTTTAACATTCATCTTTGTAAGATTTTAAGTTCCACATTTTTACCCCTCCCATTATTATATCCTTCCCTTTCCAACATAGCAAGCAATCTGATATAGGGTATACATGAGCAATCATTTTATTTTATTTTATTTTTAATTTATTTTAATTTATTTATTTTTATTAAAAGCTTTTTATTTACAAAACATATGAGTGATTTTTCTACATTGACCTTTGCAAAAAACTTTTTTTCCAAGTCTTTCCCCTCCTTCCCCCCCACCCCCCACCCCTAGATGACAGGTAATCTAATACATGCTAAATATGATAAATTATATGACAAATCCAATATATGTATACATATCTATACTATGTGCAATTATTTTAAACATATTTCCAAATTAGTCATGCTGTGAAAGAAAAATCAGAACAAAAGGGAAAAATCCCAAGAAAGGAAAAAAAAACAATAACACAAAAAGTGAAAATTGTATGCTTTGATCCACAGTCAGTCTCCATAATTCTTTCTCTGGATGCAGATAGCATTTTTCAACCCAAGTTTATTGGCATTATTTTAGATCACTGAATAGCTGAGGAGCTATGTCTATTATAGTTGGTTACCATTCAATCTTGCTATCATTATGTATAATGTTCTGGGACTGCTCACTTTACTTAGCATCAGTTTATGTAACTCTTTCTAGACTTTTCTGAAATCACCTTGCTCAACATTTCTTAAAGAATAATAGTATTCCATTACATTCATATGTCACAACTTATTCAGCCTTTCCCCAACTGATGGGTATCCAATCAATTTCCAACTCCTTGTCACCACAAAAAGAGCTACTACAAATATTTTTGTATTTGTGGATTTTTCCCTTTTTTATGATCTCTTTGGGATACAGAGCCAATGGTGTCATTGCTGGATCAAAGGGCATATACAGCATGTTCCATTTAAGGCAAGGCACTAGGAGCTAGACAAATAGATGAAAGCAGATTTATTGTGCTTCTCAAAGCTCTCATATTCCAATAGGAAGGATATTATGTATACACAAATGCACATACAAAATAGAATATGATGAGAACAAAGGAGAGATGCAACTAAAGTGATCCAGATTCTAAAACCATAAGATCTAATTAAAATGAATTCAATGTTTATTAAATGTCTGCTTTATAGAAGAAAGTGTTCTGAGTATGGAGATAAAATACAATCACTCTATCCATATGAAGTATATTCATTCTATTGGTGATCAAGGGAGGCAAAATATGATAAACACAAATATGGAGTACAACAAGATAGGAGATGGGAAGGAAAATCTAGACAAAATTTCAGAAAAAATTGCATAGGGAGAATACTCTTACAGCTGGAAGGAATTAAAGAACACTTTGCAGAAAGGGCACCTAAGCTGAGTCTTGAAGAAAAAGGATTCTGAGAGAGGGAAGGACATTTGTTATAGACACAGGGCCAGTAATATGTGGGTGCCGTGGGTACCATTGGATCTGGCAGCACTTTATTATTCAAGTTGTTGATTCTCTCATAATGCTTCCCTTTATCTCCTTCAGGTTGTTATAGTAAAAAGCCCCTTCTTGTTGAGGTGCCTTGAACAGATCACTGATATGGAGACTTTTGATATCTTTCCTGCAGGTGGCCTTGGGTGCTGGCAGATGAGTAGCTTAAAGAAATTATTTTTGAGGTATAAAGCTGAACCTTGCCTCAGGCAGATTTCCTCCATATTGGCACTGATTTTCCCTAGTTTCATAGCTTCCCTCATTAGACTGAAGGGGGTTCTAAACTTTGAAACAGAATCTTTAGGAAAGTTGGATTCTCTCTGCTGTAACTTCAGTCCATAGACCCTAGTCAATTTGGAAGGAACCTCAGAAGCCATCCAGTTCAATTTTCTTCTTTTATAAGATGAGGCAAGCAAGGCCCAATGAGATTAAATTATGTACCCAAGATCACAAATATTTAGTGATTAAGGTGAATTCCCTCAAAACAACAGTAACGACAAAACCCAACACTTTGCTGTGAGGTTTGTGGTATAAGTAAGATTTTTTAAAAATAATCATAAAAACAGGAGTAAAGAAATTCTAAAGATAATCAGAGAAGAAGTTAGGGATAAACAGAAGAAAGTCCAATCACATTAGTACAGTAGTTTGGGGGAGAAGGATGCCTTTGTTGTCTGGTGGTTTTATGCTAATGGTACTTTAAATAGAGTATTTTATTTGATCTTCACATCACTATAAGACATATATTTGTACTGTGTATCTTATACATATGTATGCATGTATATATATATAATATATATATGTAATTATCTGTATCTAATATGTATTTATTTGTCCTAACAAATGTTATTCCATTGGTATAGGGAGCTCTGAGTAAAGAAAGTGAAAAAATCCCCCCTAGCAAAGCAGATAGCAATTGCTCTGCTCCTTATAGTCTTAGAAACTTGCCTGGGACACTGAGAATTATGAGACACAGCTCATAAGCATTAGGTGCGTGTATATATATATATATATATGTATATATATATATATATATACAAGGCTAGACTTGTACCCAATTCTTCTTGGCCCCAAAGCCAGACTTTCTTCCCCACTGGCTTTCATCTGTACATAGGTTACCTTTATTTTAGACAAGAAAATTGAGGTCCAGAAAGTTTAGATGACTGATCTTATGTCCTGTGCTGGTTAGTGACAGAGCCAGTTTTTGCCACCACAGAAACACCCAAGAAAATGGAGCAATGGAGACAATCAGACTAAGGTGGACCTTGCCCAAGGATCAGCCTATGGATCCCTAATCACTTAGCATGGGGACAGGCTAGAATGGCAAGTATCTCATGTCAGCAGAGCAGAACATGGGCTTTTTAGATGGACAGCATACCAGCAATACAGAGAAACCCATGCACTGACGATGCTAAATGCCTTGGCAAAGCACAAAGAAAACTTGGATTGCTGGAACCCTATCAGTGGAAAAAATATAATAGCTAATCCTCAGGGTTCTTTCTTTCTGTTCTAACTTTAACTAAGGGAAAAAGTTTAGCCCTATTAAAACTATTATCTGTTCCTAAATTGCATCGTATATAAAATGTAAATGTGATCACACCACACTTAAATTATTATAACAATGCACCATTCTGTTTTCCTCCCCTTGACATTTATAAAATTCATTTGGAAGAGTGGGATCTACCTTACAGAGATTAGTGATAAATCATGTATTTTTAATGAATATCAATAGGAGAAACCCCATGACATAGCCCACCATCTAATTTGATTAAACTGTGCTTAAGGCAACACTACCTCTCTGGCTAGGGAATAGTACTGTAATGACTTTGTGAGTATTATTGCAGGCTGTTTTAATGATTTAATGAACTGCCTCTATATTTAGTTCAATAGCCTTAAAATGATTAGTGTTTAAGAAAAATTAGCTCACTTTGATTTGATTCTATTTGATGGTAAGTTTAAATAACCTAACCCTTCAAAACACAGTGGAAAAAAAATCTTAGAATCACAGCCAGCTAACTGCTAGAAAACATTATGACCATCATTAATAACAGTTCATTTATGTTTAGCTACAGAATGCGGCCTGACGTGCTCATCCAAGGAGATGGGGCTGAGGGAACCTGCATGAAGCCCCTCTAGTGTTTTCTTGTGAAAATGGGGGAGGCAGAAAGGGTTTCTTCCTGCCTCATATGTTGGAGCAAGGACTTTAGACCTCTGGGATCCAGCATGTGGGTCCCAGGTCCAAAAGTAGCTTTCATTCCAAGCTGAGGAGGACCCAAAAGTTCCCAAAGGGAAAAGAGGAAAAAATTGGAGTGAGGGTTTGTGTAGGGCCCTCCTGCTGTGCCCTGGGCAGCCAGAAGGATTAGAAATGGCTGGTGTAATAGCAGGACATTAAAGAGTACGTAGGACAAGTTACAGGGAGGTTTTCTGCTAAGAGGTCCAGTGTGGGGACTTAAACAAAAAAAAAAAAAAAAAAAAGATAAGGCATCTGGAAATGTCCTCTGCCACAAAGCCTGCCCCAAGATCCAAACATCATGGGGGCGGATTTAACATGTAAACAGTCAAGAGAATGCCTATTTGTAATGTCCCATTTGGTAACCAGTGTGCCTCCCATCCCAATCACAGAAAATAAATGTAGTTTTATGAGAAGCTGGTACCTGAAAGAATACAAGCCAACTTCTCATTAAAAAGCATTTTCTTTCTTTCGAGTATGTGGATGTCTTCATGCAGAGGAATTAATTCTAATGGAAATTATTCACAAGTTGAGAAGTTGGTTTAACCCTGAACTTTTAACATCTGTCATAATAACTGGCATGTTAAGTGTATTTTGAGTATAGGAATGGGAAGGGAGAAAGAGAATCATAGAAGAGACAGCATGGAAGTGTCTTAAGGAGAAAAAAAAAAAACAACCCTACCTCATCCTCTCACCACAGTCCACTATTATCCCAATCCTGTTCCTGTGGGTTTCTGGCAAGGCAAGATATAGAGTTATAATGAGGTAGGGGAAAGAGAAAATTAGAGTTTGAAGAAGATCTAGATTCAAATCTCAGCTCTGCCATTTCTTTAGCTGAAATGTCTAAGGAATAGATGATGCAGCAAATATAATGTTACCTGGCACGGAGAATACCTGCATTCAAATCCATCCTGGACACTTACTAGCCTTATGAACCTAAGTAAATCACTTTACTACTACCATATTTCATCTCAGTTTCCTTATCTGTAGAATGGAGATAATAATATATTTGTCTTCAAGCGTTATTGAGAGGATTAAATGACACACTAATTGATAACTTTAAATGTCTAGACTAAGGAAAGTTATTATTGTTACTTATTATTATCATTATTATTACCTTGCTACTTTGAGCAAATCATAACCACTCTGTACCTCAATTTTCTCATTTGTAAAATGAGAGAAATAGACTAGCAGATTTCTGGGTTTTTTTTTTTCCAGATCCAATTTAATGATCCTATAGTTTAGGCTGAAGCCCATCTCCTTAATGTTGATATTTTGCCCAAGGAAGAGAGTGTGGAATACAATTAAATAGAGCCATTTTTAAAGGGATAGGGGAAGGAATACATTTTTATTAAGTACTTACTAAGCACTGTGCTAAGTTCTTTACAAATTTATCTGAATTTCCTCAGCTTTCAATTGCATAAACCCCACATGAAGATTAATCCTTATAACAACATAACATAACTTATACACATTTTATAAGATACCTATAGATTGAAAAGATCAAGTCCACTTTCCCCTTTCCTCTTTCAACATCACCACAGATTTAATTTCCTCCCTGCTGCCATTCCATCCCCAAACATTTGCCCTATGATAGTGACCAACCCCTTGGAGTTCCATTCACAAGTGCAGAGCCTGTCTTGTCCAAAATTATAAACACTTCTGCGGCATTCCCCTCCTCTCAGGGCATGCTTATTCCCCTCATGCTGTCAGGAGTTTGGAACACCGTGGGGCTGAGTGACTACAATTCCACAAGGCTATTTAGGAGCCATAGAGCTGATATGGGTCCATTTGGAGATTGAGACTGTATTTGGGAGTACAGCGGTGACCTGGCTGCTAGAGCCCCCAATTTGCAGCATATATCAGCAGGGTGCAAGCTGTGATGAAAAGGCTGTAAGATCAGATTCAGTCTCACACAGTGCATCTGAACCACTGGTTCTTGAGTTCCTCTTGATTTCTGATTTGGGAAAAAATTACCCCAAGGGGAGAGGGGCAAAAGGAAAGGGGGGAAAAAGACAAAGTATCATTACACAAGTCACATTCCTCAAGTCTCTGAACCATTCTGAAGGCCTTACTCCTTAGCACCCCCAAAACATACCTATTTCCCTTGAGCCTTCCTGAAGGCTAACATCTGATAAACTAATTCCTGCAGGGATATTAATAACTGATAATGGTTTGATATCTGCCTCCTCACAGGTAACATTTGCATTTTAACCAGCTGAAGAGGCTAGGCCATTTCTGTGAAATTGTTCACTGATGGGAATAGAAACCATATTAATAGATCAAATTCTGAGCCCCTTTGAGGGAGGTTCAGATGCCTACATTATATCTACATGCCCTTTGGGGTGTATATTTATATAAAGGCATTGGTCAGGTAAATATTCAAAGAGGATTCTACATTTGAATCATAAAGTGGACTTGGAGAAGTCTCATATGTGAGATTTGTGTATTTATCTATTTCACTTCACCCTACCCAACTCTAGGAGGGAAAAAAAAAAAAAAAAAAAAAGGAAACCTCTTCATGATTTGCATATGCACGATCCAATTTGCATTCACAATTATATGACCTAGATTTACATCTTCTGACTCTGATTTTGAGCACCACGTTCCTGAAACAGCTGCTGTAGAGCTGAAGATTCTGACCTTATTTGTTATTTACATCTATCCACCCCCAAGAGCTTCCCATGACCTCGGAATGGCTTATTTTGATGGAAGATGTCAGGACTGAAAATCCAGAGCTTTGCTTGGAAGACAAGTATTGAAATTTAGGAAGCCTTCTGGGAGGACACAACAAACTATGACTTACCATTGTATCATTCCATAATTTTCCCATTTTAAATTCTATTCATTTTCAGCCAGCAGAAATCTGCACTGGAAACTGGGGTGAAGAGAAGGATCACTAGTTCTGGACCCCAAAGGGAAAATTTCAACAAGTTTCTTGTGTGTGCAAAGCACTGGAAATTGAGTATGTGTCAACACAGATTTAATTAACTCATGACCAAGACCTATTGGAAATGATCCCAGAAAGTTAGGACAAAGGAGAAGGTGTTAATTTCTCAGCAAGAGAGAAACTGTCATTTAACTGTATTGGATTATGTCACCCAGCCTGTGACAGCAGTAGTGAATTTTCAGATGATCCATTTCAGGTGGGCTGAAGATGTAGAGTGGAAATCTCAAAAAGTCAGTTCCAGCAAGTAGGGCAGAGAATAAAAGCAGAGAGCCAGAAAGTTAGCATCATAAATCTCAACCACTCAGTCAATCCCTCAGAGTGACTACTATATGCACTTTTCTGGAAGTTCTAAAGGGGACAACTATAAAACATTGTCCTAGGCATTTGCAGTCTAGTTGGAGAGGCAGGATGAGGAGGTAGTGTTGTAGGGTGGAAAGACTGCTAGATTTGGAGTCAAGGTCCCAGATTTGAATCCCCGTTCTTCCAATTGCTACCTCAGTGACAACTTCTCTTAGCATCTTGGAAAATGAGAACACTGGTATGGACTCCATCTGCAGTTCTATCCATATCTAGGTCCATGATTCTATGTCACATCTTTCTTTGGTTGTCCCACTGGCATTTCAAAACTCAACATGACTCAAAACTCATTTCTCCCCCATTCTACCCCTATTCCTAAAAGAAACTCTTCCTCACCCAGGTCTTCTTTTTTGTTTGTTTATATCCTAGACATGTGATTTTATCA
The DNA here is from genome assembly GCA_023553655.1 of Myrmecobius fasciatus. Lineage (NCBI taxonomy): Eukaryota > Metazoa > Chordata > Mammalia > Dasyuromorphia > Myrmecobiidae > Myrmecobius > Myrmecobius fasciatus. Next base: position 274,134 of record JAJPUD010002678.1, on the reverse strand, counting down.
GCAGAGGGAATCCCCAGTAAGGAAAATTCCTCTATCAGTACAGGTGGACAAGTATTCTGCAGCTTGTGCTCTTAAATTATTTTCTTGGGGGCACTGAAAAGTCAAGGAATTTGGGTCATATTCCCCTAAATCTCCTCTTTGCCATAGTACTTCATTCATCTAGTAATACATTTATCAAACAGCCTTAAACAAAACCTTGATGTTTTACTTTGCCCTGACCTTTATTCCCCATGCTCAAGTCATTCTCCATTCCTGTGGATTTGACTTCCAAAATATCTTTTGAATCTATTCCATTCTCTCTCTCCCCACTGCTGCTATCTTAGTAGAAATCCTCATCACTTGTTGAGTTGTTTTTCAGTCATATCTAACACTGTGACCCCATTTGGAGTTTTCTCGGCAAAGATACTAGAATGGTTTACCATTTCCTTCTTCAGATCATTTTGCAGAAGAGAGTTTAGTGACTTAAATAAAGTCATTCAGCTAGAATGCATCTGAAGCCAGATTGAACTCAGGATAATGTCTTCTTGACTTCAGTCTGGTACTCTTTCCCCTGAATCACTTAGTTGCACTCACTTACTTGGATTATTGCAATAATCTCGCCTCCCTCTCTCCTTCTGATCTTCCACGCTGTCAAATTTGTCTTCCTTGTTTACTGCTCTACTCCAGACCTTATAATGGTTTCTTGCCAAAGTTCAGATTCTTTTGTTTCGAGTGTCTCTCACAATCTCATACCTCCCTTAACCTTTTCAGCCTTATCTTATTTCACTCTATTTACCTCTACATTGTATACCCTCCAACCACTCTGAACTGTTATTCATGTCTTGTACATGCTAAATACTGACCAGTTTCTGGGCTTTTGCTTGCATTATACTCACTATATCTGGAGTGACTCCATCTCCTCATCTCTGATCTGCTGAAATCTCACTCCTCCTGTACAAGGCCCAGCTCAGGTGATTTCTCCAAAACTTTTTCAATTTCCCCAGTCTGCAATGATTCTCCACTCTCTAGAGCCTTACATAGTGCTTGGTTTGTAGCTCTTTTATGCAATCACAAAAAATCATTTTATATTGTGACTTCTGTTGGATAGTAAGTTCCATGAGGGCAGAGACCAGATTTTGCATAATTCCCATATTGTTCTAAGTAGTTAGAAGACATCTCATCTAATCTCATTTTATAGGTGAGGAAACTCAAAGGGGTGAAGGAGGAGGGCCAAAGTAATACAGATGAACTACATAGCTGAGCTAAAATTTGAACCAATGTCTTCTGACTCCAAATACATACTTCTTTTCATTCTACTACACTGACTTCTAAATATGTAAGAAATTTTTGTTAAAGTTAAACTTCAATATTTAAAATTTATGTACAATAAACATATACCAATGAGAGTATATACCCTGGCTCAGCTTCTGAGGTACATGCCCATGACACCTTTTAATTTTTTAAAATTTTTTTTTACTGGTCAAAAAAAGACATCAGTTTTTTTTTTTTACTGGTGATTGTTCTCTTAGCCAACACATATTCAG